>LBNU01003160.1:16032-76503 GCA_014162995.1 Artemisia annua
TTGACTAGGCAACTAATTCCGCCCACTCGCTTCAAAACCGAGAATTTTACTTGCTTTGCCTAAATATAAAAAATACAAAAGAATCTTCCCTTCACCCCACTAGACGCTCATTAGAGTAGTTTTCTATCCTAACGAACACTATTCCCTGTGAGAGAACGATCAATCCCCCGTACTTACCACTATCCTATACTACATCGGTCAGGTACACTGCCTGGTGGGGTTGTAAGCCTCTTGAGATCCCTCGAGAGGTAAAACCTGTTGTAAGGTCACAAAACCACGAGAAGAATAAGAGGTACTTTCGCCCCTGTGATATATTGAGTGAGAACGATATTAGAAAAGGACTTAAGTACCCCCATGAGAAGAATAAGAGGTACTTTCGCGGATGCTTAGAGCTTAATGATGATTATAAGAAGGATGAGGCGACAATCAGGTGGCTCACGCTTGGATACGTGAGCATTAGTGACGCTAGATGAGAGCACGTGACCTATGAGTCTAGCTACAAGACTCGTTAATAAAGAAAAGCGCTTCTTGGGAGGCAACCCATGCTTTGTGTTTGTTTGTGTGTTTATTTGATTTTATTTATTTCCGTATGTAAGTTATATTTCTTGTTATTGATTCATGCTTCAAACTAAATTGTGAAAATGCTTTATTTTAACTTCGTCTTAACTACATATAAAGGTATTTCGCAAAAGCTAAGTGTAAGGGAAATCTAAATCGGTTTATAAGAACGAATGAACATGAATCATAACAATGAAATTAACATACATATTAGTATTTGTTTGAGTCAAATGCTTGTATCGAGTCATATTGAATTTTTGCAGGAATTCAAGGAAGTAAGATCTAGTTTTTCCAGAATTTTTTCCGGAAACTTAACATGAGAATTCTGTCAGATCATTCTGACGGCGTCAGGCATAACACCTGACGGCGTCAGGTTAAAATTTTCTGCAATTTTTGAAAGTTTTGTATTTCTTCCGGAAACCTAAAACATTTTGTTAATTCTTTAACTTATAATCTCCAGGAATTCTGCAAAATATTCATTCCACAAGCATTATATCCTATTATGTAGATTTTACCGCCGATTTTATGCGAGGTTGGCCTTTATCTTTTTCAGGTTAACAGGTTATTTTGGACAAGAAGACGTCTATTATTTTGGAAGGGAAGCTTTGAACGTTCGTCTTTCTTAGAAGAAGATCTAACCATGTTACCTCATTATCCACATCAAACGATTCAGGGGAGTATTTGATTTCATTCTTTCATTTTATTTACTTTTACATCTTCTATTAGAACATTGGGGACAATGTTCGGTTTAAGTGTAAAGGGGGTAAATGAAGGCACCGTTGAGAATACACTTACGCTTGATGTTTTGCTTTGTTTGATAGTAAATTTGTAATAAAACCGAGAGAAATATTTGTTAGGGCAATTTTAGCGCCAATTTAAAATTTTTTACAACATCTAGAAGTGAAACCTTGATCTTAATGAGCGTCTCATGGATAGAAAATTGTATGACTAGCACAAAAACCGTACCACTAAAAAATTTTCCACCCCAAATATGTGAGGTTCGCCCCTAGAATTGGTAGGAAAAGCATCCATCTTTGGTGCTATGATGTGAATACCGGTAGTATTTAGATTCTAGAACTTGCGTTAGGACCATCTCAAATCCACAAGTGAGACAACATTCGTGTAGTTAAGATTTACTACATGATAAGAGGCATTAGGATTAACCCATTGTTTTACACCCGTATATTTTTGTTATAATTACATTGACTTCATTGGTCAAGTAGTTCTCCCACACCCTTTGCGTTGTATCCATTTTTGGTACACGATACCCCTAGTACACCCCTCCGAGCCTATCCTTTCGTTTCGACCTTTGAGCATCTTACTCAAAGTGAGAATTTGTTACACCCCACTAAATGTACACCCAAATCGCCTTAGCCTACCTTGTATGCACTCACCTTTGGTGCATTATTGTGACAACATTTGTTAAACCCTTAGTTATTTATCTAGTCAATTACATGGTTGCTAAGTTAAGTCATATCCTTGTACATATTGTTTTGGGACGATTGGGACTCATGGGTAAAGTACTAGTGTAATGGAGTAATGGGGAAGAACAATATTATTACCCCCATATGTGCTAAACATTTTAAAAGTACTCCAAGTTTTTCAATTATCTTAATTCGAGTCATTAGAATAGTAATTGTAAAGTTATGTAAAGATTCAAGTGTAAGGGGAATGCAACTCCCCAATGATGTATTGTTTTGGATGGTAGGGAAAGAGTGTATGAAAAAAAAAATCGAAAAATCAAGAAAAATACAAAAAAAATATGAAAAAGAAAGTAGAAAAACATACGGACTACCATCACGTTTCCTTTTATGTTTCTTTTTAGTTTTTTTGTTGTTTCATTTTTAGTTTAAGATTGAGTCGAGTCTTAACTTAAGCAACGATGTAGAGTGCATGTATTTGATCATGATAATTAACTTGCCACCATTAAAATACCCTTTATTCCAACCAAACCGTGTTTATCATATCCCTACACCTTACGTTACAACCCTTTGGAAAGCTCTCTTTGATAGTTTATCTTAGGTGCTTACGCCTAGTGGAGGAGTAATTGATCCTCTCCCAAGCCTATGGTAATCTATTTGCTATGACATGTAGTGAGTGTTATTTTCCGTTTTCATTTATGAGATATACTTCTATGACATTTGAGAGATGAGAGAATCCAAACACTATTTGTGAGGTGCTAGTGTATGATTTCCGTGCTTGTTATGATTAGGGTCTAATAACTATTTGTTGTAATTACTTTTATATTCGTGTTAAATGACCCCTAACTCATATTTTGATTGGAATAAAAGCTCATTTGCTTGAGGACAAGCAAATCCCAAGTGTAAGGGTATTTGATGAGACGAAAAGTATTACGCTTTTAGGGGGTCATTTAAGCCCTAATTCGTGTAAATGTGATCAAATATTACCCTAAATTGTTCCTTTTGTCATTTTAGGTACTTTTGAGAGGAATTCTGGAAAACATGCATATTTGGACGTTTTTGGAGCATAAAAGTGAAGAAAACAACAAAGTCTCAAAAGAATCAGGAATTACTACCTGACGGCGTCAGAGTCACAAGGTGACGCCGTCAGCAAGCCTTGACAAAAGAGTGGAAACCAATTTTCAAATGACGGGCCAGAAAGATTTGGAACTTTAACACCTGACGCCGTCGGGTGTTACAAGGTGTAGGCCGTCAGGTTATAATTTAAAGAGTGACGGCCCAGAAGGAATTAGAGAGTGACGGCATCAGAAGTGGATCTAGGCCATCCGAGAAACTTTATAGCGGCGGGCTGACGGCGTCAGACCCTATAACCTGACGCCGTCAGAGTGTAAAAGTCTATATATAGTTTTCTATTTTTCATTCATTAAAGGTGGAACTTTGTGGAGAACTTTTGGCACCAAACCCTAGAGGAATTTTCTGTACTTTTTAGGGTTTCCAACCCTTGGAACCCTCATGCTTAATTAAAGATAAGTCTTCACTTTAATTCAATCAATATGTCTATGTGTTGGTTGACGATCTCTTTTGCTTGTCTTTTAATTAACATGTGTAGCTAAATTCTTCTTTTGTTTGCTTAGATCTAATGAAACCTAATTATTAATTATTGGTTAATTGATGTGTTGTTGTTTGTTGGGATGATTGTTCCATCAATGTTAGGCTCAAGAAAACTGGCCAACCTACTTTATGGTAACGTGCTTGAACGTCTTGGGAAACATGTAGCCAAGGCATACTAGGCTATTAAGATAGTATTTAACGCATGAGCCACTGTTTACAATCCCTATGGTTGTGCCGTGCATGGCATAGGAGGAGATAAGAGCTCATAGAATTGGAGAGATATGTATGCCACTCCATGAGTTATTAGGAATACACCCTTCATCCACACAAGTAACATACATATCAATTAACCGGTAAAAGATAGTTAGGGAGTAATGAAGTCTAAGTAAACACAACTTTTCTCCATATAGTTTTCACAACCACAATAGTTTAGTTATTTTATTTTCTTTTGCAATTGTAGTTATCTTGGGTTAGTTGACTAGCAACTAATTCCGCCCACTCCTTCAAAACCTAGATTTTACTTGCTTTCCTAAAAATATAAAAATACAAAAAGAATCTTCCTTCACCCTTAGACCTATTAGAGTAGTTTTTCTATCCTAACAAACACTATTCCCTATGAGAGAACGATCAATCCCCCGTACTTACCACTATCCTATACTACATCAGTCAGGTACACTGCCTGGTGGGGTTGTAAGCCTCTTGAGATCCCTCGAGAGGTACAGTTGTAAGGTCACAAAACCACGCATCAGGATGTATGGTTCATATCTAAGTAAAGGCCCGTCAAGATCAGTTCACGGGTTTGGTCGCAAACTTTACAATTTTGGTAGACCAAGAGCCTAACGGCTAAGTATCCTAATGTCCACAAAGTTACAAGATATCTAAGGTTCAAAGTTAAGTAGATACATATTTTGAGTATGGCTAGATAACAGACTCGTCCATATATGATAGATATCACTTGACCCAAGCCTGGTTGTGGGTTTGGGTCCACTAAGATTTTTTAGTTTCTTACCTGTCTAACATTATAAATATTGTTTAATAATACGATACACCTACAGGGTTTTCACCATTTAACATGGTATCATGGTCTAATTTCGTCACATTCATATTTTCTCTCTAATTATTGTCCCCTACCTAAGCCTTTTGTAAACTTACGACACAATCCTTTTTCTGTAACCCTAAAACCATAATTTTTCTTTAAATCGCAACAACGGTTGTTGATTATATCCCTCTACAACCACCACCTTCCTCTTCTGATAAAATCTTTGTTTCTTAGCTTGTTGGGAGTATTAGATAATCAATATCAGTTGGCCCAAGCACGATTGTGCATTTGGCTCTATAAGAGTTTCTATGTTCCTTATGTATTTACCATTATATATGTTGCTCAATAATACAATAGAAGTTTCAGTATTAAACAACCTCAACAGAGAAACACCATCCATTTATTGTTTAAATTATATTCATATTATATTAACTCTTGATATTAAGTTTTACCTTCTTTCCACATTTACGACAAGTCATGTATATAATCTTGTTAGCAAACTAGGTACTCATTGATTACGAAAAAAATACCTCTCTCCTCTCTGGTGATATTGGAGACAAAACCCTAATTATTTGAATTTCTTTTCTTCCTCAATCGATTTGATTAAATTATAGTTCTTAGATTAAGCTTGTTCGTTTGTATAATCGCCTGTTACAAAATGAAACTTTAAATCTTCATGTAAGTTTATTTTATCGATTAGGGTTCTAATCTTTTTAGGGTTTCATTTTTTAAAGCATAGTGTTTTACTGTTTAATCATTAAGCTTGATGCATTACTACTCGTTACTATTGTTAAATCGGTTGGGTTTTAAACCTAATTCGACTTTTTTCCCTGTATTGTTGTTGGTCGATTGTTTCTTAGGTCGACTTCACCTGAACCAAATACCCCATCTCATCACAAACAAACTTTTCATAATCTTAAGTCTTGTCTTTTCCATAAAGGACGAATTGTCGAGTCATCTCTTCTCAAAAATGATCACATCATAACCATGTTTCGTGAAATCGGATTCGATTGCTTGTTTCAAATTAATGATCAAATTTGACCTCGGTTTGTACCTGAATTCTATAGACAAGTTAAGCTCGTACATAATGAGGATCAAACTTTGTCTCTCCAATTCTCGATACAAAACCAAGATATCCTTCTCACCCTAGACCAATTTGCTCATGTTCTTGAACTTCCGAACCATGGACAATGTGCCTACATGGAAGTATGGTCTCTCAAAACCCTTACTAGTCACCAAGATGAGTATGGACCATACCATACCTTCATAACCACTCCAAATGAGATTAAAGAACACATTCGTCCTCCTCAAAAAGTTCATGGATTTCTTAAAGAAAATGGTCAAGTTGAGTTTCATGAGTCACACGTTTATGACTTAGATCCACTAAAAATCTATGTTGATGAAGTTCATCCTAATCTACGTAGATGGGTAGAAGTCATTCGTGAAAATGTATTTTGTCTTCCCCACAACCGTGAGCACCTCCCGGCATGTTGTGCTCACATGTTGTATAGTCTTGTCACCGAACAACCCTACAATCTTGCTTACTTTGTAGCAAAGAGAATCGTCAATGTCAAGGGCCGATTAAATAAGACGATACCGTATGGCATGTTGTTAACTCGTTTATACTGTTTTGTCATGAAATCCTTTCCACACCTTCGAAGTACTAGATTATAATACTACTCAATTTTAATTCAAATTTTAAATTTATAAAACACCTTTTTACCAATTATAAAGACAACGCATACGAGCAAGTATACTCGTCCGCATGTAATATGGTTTGTGGCAAATAGGGATCGTCCCAAGAGACTTATACGTTATTAAGGTTAGCAAAAGTTGTAAAGCAAATAGCACTTAAGATTGTCACCTCTAAAGTACCGAAAATAAACAAACAATGGTTCTTTAAATTCAAGCAATCAATGAAATAAGGACTTGTTTAGGAATTGTAAACAAACGTGATACAATGTTGAACATGTTTGGGTGAAACATATATGTAGAAGGCACATGTCTACTTTCACAAGGTTTTCTAGTCAATGGGTAATATCAAGAAAAACCAAGTTTTTACTAGTTTCATGGGTGAGTCCTTTCGGCCTATACATCATCCCATTACGTTAGCTCTTTGTTTTATCAAATGTATGAAAAGATGATTAGAAACATTAGTTCTTACGAGTCCTTTCGACCCAATCTCGTGATTAAATATTTCCGAATTCATTTAAAACTTGAATACTAGATAGTTGTCAATTATCATGTACCAATCCATTTGTGCACCAACTTCTTGGAATAAAACAATATTAGAAATCCTTTCGACCTTTAAATCCAATAATGTTATATTAACAAGTTTAGAACACGAATCGTATTTAAACAAACTTATGAAAACAATCACTTTTCTAACCGACTAATCATTCAACATTCATACGTAAGTCCACATGATTCCCAAACAAGTATCACAAATTATTCCATAACAAGTTTCATCAACAAACGTAACATATCATTCAACATAAAATCGTTCAACATCATAAGTAAAATAAGAAGAAAGTTACCCAAAAACAAGATTACAACGAGAAAGAAATGTAAGAGTTATAGCACTCCTCGGGCCTCCAATTGAACAAGGGAATTCTCCGCCTCTTCTTACAAGTATCACCAACTCTTCTTGGTTTCTTAGGAATGACAGGAATTATTGAGCTCTTTTGGGTTAGATAAAGTGTGTTCAAGACCTTAGGATTAGATAAAGTGTGATCAAGTAACCTTTCTCTTGTAACTTGGGAGTAACCTCTAATTATTCCCTTAGAATGTTTGTGGTAGTGTGTGTTGATAATGGGTGCTTAAGGTCTTATTTATGCTTGAATTCATCACAAAAAGTTGTTACAAACACCCCATAATCATAATGTAGAGGTAATGATCGGACTTGAAGATTAATGACACTTAAAACCTTGAGTTAATGCAACTTTTCATCTCAAATTGCTGTGAACCTGCCGGTTGGAACTTGAACCTGGAGGTTCGGACTTGACTGCTCAACCTTAGGTTTGTGTTTGAACCACGGGTTTGAACCTCAGCTTTCAACCATAGGTTGAGATGTATTTTGCTCCATAATTTCCTCTTTAAGTTAACATAAAACTCTATCATTTAATAATCTTTTTGTCACCAAATCACACCTCTATCTTTCATTAGAGATCCTCTCAAATAACACCTATGCAACGGAAATCATCATACTTGAATCAATATCTTTGACAAAATTCTTTTCTTTAATATTTTCTTCATCTTTTATCATTTCTTCGTCAACCCTTGATATTTCCTTGCACCTAGACTTGAACACATCTTAATAATAAATAAGCGTAAAAATGCTCATAAACATAACTAAATAATATATAAAATATACAAATTACGCGACTCTAATATAGACAAAATGAGCGTTATCAAATCCCCCTCACTTAAGTTTTGCTTGCCCTCAAGCAAAGTGATAAAATCGTTTTACGAATAGCCACTTCTTGTGATTTCCAAAAGTTCTCACAAGTCGTCCTTATTGCCAAAGCAAAAAGTTCAAAAGGTGAGTTTTATACTTTATACGTGAAATTTAAACGAAATACTCGGTTAAGCTAGATAACATAACTAAGCTCCTCACAATTTTAATTTCACTCTTCCCTCATTTTTGCTGGAGGAATGTTTCACACAATAGCTCAGTCATGATTTCATTTCATACCATAAGCTTGTATAAGTATCAAAACTAATCCATATTATGTAAGAAATAAATAAATATATCAAAGAGGACTTTTATTCGGGTTAAAATGTTAGGCTAAGGGTTAAAATAAATTATGCTCAAATAACTTCTTTATAAACATTTATAGATCGCTGGCGCGAATTCCTGATTTACTCGAATAACGGATGGTCACTAAGGTAAATTACCTTAGATCGTTGGCGCGAATATTCAATTTACTCAAGAACCGGATGGTCACTACAATATTCATAAAGTTGATATTTTCGCAAAACAAAAAGGGTAGGATAAGGCATGGGAATTAGTGGATTAGTAATATAACGATAATCAAGTCAAATACCAAAATCACTAGTTGCAAAAATCGAACCATGTATCCCAAAATGATTATAGCCTCCGAATCAATCTTTCTCTTATCTTTGACTCATCGATCTCTATATAAATAAACTTCACGTGATAGCACATTGGCTATTCGATAACTCATAACTTTTTCTTCCTCCATCTTCATAAATATAGCATATTGGCTATACATTTTTTTTTTCATCCCCCACACTTTGGATGAGCATATACCTCAAAAATACAAATAAGAAGTAGCCCTTCCTCTTCGTCGGAAAGGCATATCCGAAATACAAAGTGTAAGCTCATAATCATCAAGAATTCCTTCATGTCAACAACAAGTAATTCATCGATTTGACTTGACTAAAAAGGGTAAGTATGGTTAGAAATGTGTAAAATATTTTTGTATTTTCTGGGTGTTTTGAGGGTGTACTAATGGTATCTAGCACTAAAATTAAGTGCTAACAAATGGGTCCATAATGTAGTTAACTAACCAATTAGGCTAGCTAAAATATTCTTTTAAATTGGAAATGGAAGGCCATTTGGTGGAATCCTATTTTGCCTCTTATCATATAAATTTATTTATATCACACGAATGTGATCTTACTCTGGAATTCGTAATGCATAACAAGCACAAGTTCTAGAATCAATTAATCACCGGCACACTCATAGCAAGATAATAGAATTTAAGCATAAAGATGTGCTTCACATGATAGGCTTAAATCCTCCCATATTTTTAGAATAGGCTATAGATGTACAAGTAATGCTATCAATCCTAAGAACGGATCGCTTCACTCAACCGAGATACGTTAAAATTTTCAAATTGCCATTTTCATGCTATTGGAAAAGTTTACATTGTTTTAATATATATAACTTTAATAGCGTAAAAACAACTACTCTTCTTAAGGGCATTAAAACAACTTCTACTATAATCACACAAAAATTTTAAAATCTAAAAATCAAGACCATTTTCCCCTTTTTCCTCCCCCCCCCCACACTTAAGTTTTGCATTGTCCTCAATGTGAAAAATTAACTTCAAAGCAAAGGAAATAGAGAAAATAGAATAGTAAAATGATATCACCGAGGAATCAAGCATGATTCATATTTGGTATTATAGCATGAGTTGATCTCGTCAAACTCCAAAATGTACCAACCATATAATCCACGCGAACTCCATGGTTCCTAAATCCTGAAAAATAAACAAACACTCCAAAACAAACAAAAACAAACACAAAATAACCATAATAATAAATTATCCTAAACCAAATATTAAATAGTAGATAAATCCTAAAAACATATTAAGCATCTTACATTACATAAAATAAATAAAGTACGAATAGTTTGGAAAGAACATAGATTAATTTCCCAATTAGCCACGAATGATAGTCAAAATTACTCGGCTTCCATATACTCGCAATCATCTCCTTCATAGCTCACCAAAACTCGATCTCCAACATCTTCATTTGATGTCCCTGCTTCAAAAACACTTGGTTCCTCATTCACATTTGAATAATAACCCATAAAACCTTCTTGAGTAGCATTTCCTTGAAACGCACTTGATGATGTAGGATAAGGAACATGTTGCAATGGGTACGGTGTATATGACAATGGATACGGTGGAACACTAGGTGGTGCATAAGCCATCGGAAAAGAATAAGGTGGAACACATTGATTACCAAGGTGAGTGAGAATAGGTGCACAATAATCCATTTGGTGACCAATCCTCATCAAAGACATGTCTCTCCATATTTCCCGCTTATCCACTTGTGGCAAATTAGCGTGCCAATCTCCCCAACTTGAATTAAGTCCTGACGATTCACCAAAACATTGTTGTTGTGGAGGTTCCTCAATGTTGCGAGTCACATTTGCAATCTCTTCGACCAAACACATCTTATCATGATCAAGCAAACCTTGTAAACACTTCTTGTGAAGCATGTGACAGTTCTTTGTCACCGAAACCTTACTTTTCTCGACCTTTGTATCATACCCCAAACTCTTTGCAATTCTAGTCACATAATGACCTCCATTAATAAATCCAACATCCGTCATGAGAGTAGCCCTTCTAGACAAATAAACGGCCAAAGTCTAAAGAACATTCATACTAAATTTCCTTTTTTCCTTGTTTCCCATGATCATTTCTAGTAACCACAAATCCGGTGTATGCACTTTCTCTTGACTACTTTCCCGGTGAACAAAAGAACTCACAAGTATTTTGCGAACTAACCTTGCCATAGGTGAACGAATCTCCTTTGCCGTGAATCTTTTGGTTTCCGGATCTCCAATTTCTTTCCATATGTTACCTCCCTCATACTTGACCGGTTCTCTATCCATTTTCTCAAAGTGAACAATAAAATCTCCCGAATCGTAATCTTCACTTTGCTCATCTTCATACAAACCAAACAACATTCCAAACTCCGGTAAAGTCATAACATGTTCATTTCCACATAACCTAAACCAAATGCATTTTTCTTTCATCACATTCTTTAAATCAATCCCTTGGTTAAAGTATATGGTAGAAAAGAACTCAAGACACCATTCTTTGTAAACCACATGGCTATCTCTATCATCATCTCCTATCCTCAAAATTTTCTCCAAACTTCTATCCGGATAAAACTATCCGTCTTTATACTCCGTATATACATCCAACAACGTCCTAAGATCCTTAGTAATCTTATACCTACTCAACAAACTCCAATCAACTAACCTCGGCCTTGCAATGTCTTTGTTTTGCAACTTAGCCAACCGACTATTAAAACACGCTTTTGCTTCCTTACAAAACTTCCCCCTTTTCAAATGTTCGTTAACAACCGGTTGTAGAACATTTTCTTTCATCCGGCCTTGCTTAGCGTACAAAGCAATCAATGGGTTCTCGTTTACGCGACTTTTTCCTTCCACGCATTTTTACAAAAACACAATAAAACAAGCACACAAAAATGTTGGAGCCAAAGATTAACATGTTAATAATTAAACAAGTAAACAAGCAATCTAAAAAAACAATTTTTTTTTTCGACAGCATAAGCCGGTTCAAACCTGAACCGGTCGGTTCATGAATTTTTTTTTTCTCAGGCTGTTTCAACCGGTCCGGTTGAGGACCCGACCGCCAGGTTCACACCCAAAAATTTCTTTTTACCGAGAGCAAAATGGGGGTCGAACCTCCAGGTTCAATTTCGAAACTGTAGGTTTGCAGCAAAACGCAATTTTCAACCGGTTGGTTTGATCTCAAAACCTTTTTTCCGCAACTTGTTTGTTAATTCACTTACTTTCTAGCTTCCGTTTACCACTCAACAAGTTATTATCTTCCTCCATCTGGGCTTATTAGTGCTTATTCTAATGTATATATCTCCTTCATTTTAAAAACTCAAGAACTATGAATTAAAAATCAAAATCACACAAAGAAGTGGTCCATATAATCAATCAAATAGCATGAAAACACTAATTAATAATCATATACCACAAGAAATTCAATTAATCTTGATAAAATTCGACTAGCTCATAACCTAGTTTCCAAAATCTTCAATTACTCATTCAATACTTAATCATTTCGCGTAATTCCACTTGCATTCACTTCTATTATCATCACTCTAGTAACCCCATCAAAGAAATTCAATCAATTCGAACTCTAGCAAATTCGCCTAATTCAAACCCTAGAAAATTGAATTCGAATTAAAAACAAATTAAGGAAATTAGAGGGTGTTACTTAATCTTTTTGAAGCCATTAAATCCTTAGAAACTTGTTTCAAAGATCAATCTACAATCTTCCCAAGAATTGGATGAAAGTTGAGAGGGTTAATGGTTGTGGTGAATTTTTTTCTTTTACTCCTTTGTAAAAATGAAAACATGAACCTATGGGTTGATATGTAAACCTTCCGGTTTGAGTTTAAACCGTAGGTTGGTCAACATTTTTAAGGTAAAACCCGACACAAGTCATTTCTACATTCTTAAAAATTATTTCCACAACTCAAAACTCTTTCAACATTTACCCAACAACAAAATTAAACTACTAAAATGATACTAAAAACAACTAAAAACACAATCCAGTGAACTTATATTATTCAAATTACTTCAAACAAAAGCTTATAAAGCTTATGAAAGATAAAACACACCTAAACTTATCATAGAAATAAAAATCATGACAAGATAATTTAAAGCGACATAATGCAAACGATTAAAAACATAAAAGCAACGCTCATCAAAGCAAAATGAGCCAAGCTTAGCCATAAGCTTTATTATTCATTCCAACTTTCTCCTTCAATCAAAGTAGTTCTCGAACCTTAGGATATCTTCCGAATTAAACTTCCCCGAAAGTTCCCTATTGGTATCCTTAGTTTTGAAAGCTCTTGTAAAACGACGTCCACTTGGACTCGTTATTTCAATTTTTGCATGCCAAAACTTATATCCTTAAACCTTTTGATACTTGCTATGACCATCCGAAGTCCACTCAATGTGTTTGAGTTGAATTGGTAGAGACCCCAAAAATTCAACCATCTTTTTGTAAACAATGATGTTTTTAAACGGGTTGAAATAGTTCTCCATAGCTAATGCTCTTTCCATGTCATCCTTGATATGCTCAAAAGAAGGTGCGGTAAACCCATACTTTGGATTACCTTCGCTATCGTGCCCAATATCGAACATGTCAAGCCAATCCTCATCATCCGATCCTTCATCGGCCAATATCTTGTTTCTCTTCTTCGCATGATAAATCCTTCTTGCAAGCCCATCATCAATTTCCATAGTGCCTTTCCCATTATCAATAATAGCACCACACGTGCTCAAAAATGGACGCGCCACCAACACGGGCATCTCTTTGTCAATCGGCACATGTAAGATCAAAAAGTCACACAAATAGGTTTGGAAACCTATTTGAAGTCTAACGTTCTTAACTTTTCCATAAGCTCTCTCCATGGTGTTATCCGCCATAAGTAACACATCATTTGAAGGACATGCCCTACCTAACTCCAAAAGTTTGTAGAGTTTGTATGGCATGATACTAACACTAGCTCTCGTATCCACCAAAGCATTGATTTCAGTATTTCCATTCACTTTTAGTTGGATCAAGTAGTTCCCCGGATCTTCTTTCTTTTTAGGCAATCCTTTCTCCTTAACCTTCTCTTTCTCTTCTTCTTCAACCATGCTCTTCTTATCCAACTTCATCTTTTCAACCGAAATTTCATCAAGGAGTTTCCTATAGTGGGCATAGTGTTCCATGGAGTATTGGTTTTTTCATGAAGTAGCTCCTTAAACTTTGTAGTGATTTCCTCCACACATTTGGCTTCATCTATGGTTTCTTTTGGTGGTGGTGGTTCTTTGAGTGAGGGTGTTGGTTTGGAAGAACTTTCTCCCTTGAGTAGTTGAGTGGGGTGTGGTAATGATGACGGTTCGGGTATTAGACCTTTGAATGGTGGAAATTTTTGTTTTAGACGGGAAGCTTTCCCCATCTTCACCATCTCCGTGCTTTCTATGTTACCATCTTCATCACAAACCTCAATCATTTGCTCAAGAAGCCAATCAACATCCTTGTCATCTTGCAATTCACCAACTTTTACTTGCATTTCTCCCAAGCCAAAATCAATAGTACATTTGGTAGCAATTAAGAAATTCCTTCCAAATACAACGGAAGGGTCCGTTGTTTCCACATAATCTTCCATAACCAAATCCATGGTAAAAGTGTACCCATGAATATCAATCTTAACATCTCTAGCAATCCTCCTATTGTACTTGTAAAACCCTAAAATTCTATAAATTGCAATGACTATAATGCCCTCTAATTTAAAAAGTTCTAATAACACATAAAGTATACAAATGAATATACAAAATCCGAAACTAAAGTATACATGTTAAATAAACCTATGTTACCTACTAGCCTAATTAAATAAACCTTACAAAATAAATTCCCTAAACCAAGGCTAAATAAAAACGAAGATATTTTGGTACCCTATACACAAAATTCGGCCAGAAATATGTTCCAAGAGATAAGTGCAAATTAATATCAAGATCACATATATCTCTTTGATTTGTAACATTAAAAACCGAATATATACTTGCCTATATACAAAACACGTTTTCTTGTATTTGACATCCAGTATATGCGGTTTTCTCCTCCTTCATTCACACACAAATCGCATCTTCTTTCTCTCCCAAAAACATATATGCTCTTTTTCTTAAACCCTAAACCAAAAATTTATTTTCTCCAAAGTTCGGCCTATCTTTTCCTGGTTTCTTTTGCTACTGGTTCGAACAGCAACAACAGAAGAGGTTCAAGAATTAGTTGTGGCGTCAATCCCTTGGGTTGTTATTGTGTACGAGAGAATAGGTTCAAGAAGGGTTGGTATTGTTTGTGATTTCGGTTTGGTTGCTGGTCCTTGTTCCTTGTTCTTTTCTTTGCCTATTCGATCTACACAAGGTACCATATAAAATCCTTGTTCTATTCTCACCATAATTGATCTTGGATATCATGTTTTGGTTTGTTAGGAGTCGGATTAAAATGAACATTTTATACGTACATATATAATCACATAACTCGTACACTTATATATCTCGACATTGATATTGCGTTTTGGAATTTTGATGCATAATATGGTTCGTATATAATGATTAGCGAGACACAGGGTATTCGGTTATAAAACTCGATCAAGTAAAAGGGTGAACGAGGTGTGCTTGTGTTGTGTTTATTTTAAACCACATGAAACATATAAGGTCTCGACTAAGTTTTGTTGTTGCGGGTTTGATTTAGTCACGTAAAAGAATAATTGGTTAAACGAGTTTTAGACTAGAGTCAACTTAGGATTTATTTGGTTCGATTAATGTATAATATAAATAGGGTGCGTGTGTACTTACTGTGCATGGAATGTTAATTAACCAATTTACAAGAGAATGTATGTCGTATGTATATGTATGGGTGTATGTTGCATGTGTCACCTGCACTTAGGTAGTTTGATACTAAATTACAATTATAGAAAACAAATGACAATAAGGATATGTTAAATGGATTTTGTGATCTACGTATGGGGTGTCTAGTTGCATGATAACATGTGAATGTCTAAGGTGTGAGTCGTGTATGTATATCTTGGCGTGAGTCGATGTATATATATTAATAGAATATGAGTCGCGTGCGTACGCGTGTGAGTGTTTAAATTTCATCTTGGGGCGTCGCGGCATAAATATTAATATCATGGGTACGTTAATAAAAATTATATAAAATTATAACGACGGGGTCTAAAATTATTATCTTAAAATAAATTTATAAAATGAACGTTAAAATAATCGTATTTGACCTTTTAATATTAAATTGTGATAATTTACATAAATGAACCCTAAACTATTATAATTGTCATCCTAACCCTTGAATATTAGTAATTGTCTATTATAATCTTAAAGTATTAAATTACTGTTTTAGTAAACATACTAAATATGAAAAACCTACTAATTATAAGGAAGATACTAAAATGGAAAGAAACCTAAAATGGGAAATCTGATTAAAATGAGCTTATCAGTAACACTTGATTATTAATTCGTATAGGTTCCGTGAAGCGGGAGTAGCCACCTTTTGATTTGTCTTCCTTGTTTTTGCATTTGCATAAGGTACAGATATTCTGACCTCCGAGCCAAAGTTTGTTTCACTAGGCATGGGGGTTCCATGTCCGTGTCAGTGATGCACCTCTGACATGACTCTAGGACAGAGGAGTGATGTTTTGTCACGTCCCCTTTTCTGTTATATGATATGCGCGCTTTATGATATGATTTATTATGGCCAGTCTGATTTCTGTGGGGGCGTATGGATGCATCCTAGATCTGTTTCTGTTTGTCTGTTATATGTTATCTGTATCTGGTGATTGATACTGCATGCATGCACGTCCTTCACAACTCTAGTAGGATTCCCTACATATTAATATTATTATCTGGTAGGTATCCCCTACATATGTACGACTATGATATGATTATATTGAAGGCATTATTTGAAGGCAATCATATCTGTTATATCTGTTCTGGGCTCGTGTAATGCTATAACTCCGTGACGTTATCTTCTTATGACTGTCTTTCATTATACCCTTGGATTATCACTTTTGTTATTTCACTTTCACCTATTCTCGCTATCTCGTTTCTGTCTTTTCGTTATTACTTCGTTGTTACGATACGCTCTGTTCACCTGGCCTTTTTAGCCTCAGCCCGCATCTCTTTCCTGGCGGCAGGTTTACAGCGTAGGTAAGCTGGGTTACATGACTGGAGAGTATTTTGGACTTCAGACGCACTACACTTTGATAGCTTTGATTGTGGAGCTTTGGCATTTCTCTCGACTTAGCATGGAATATATTGTTCTTTTGTAACCTGCTATTCCAGATTATGACTTTGGACACCTTGGGAATTCTTTTGTATTACTTATGTTGTATGCTCTGTATATGCTTTGATATGGTACCGTACATGTACGGCTTCTACCCTTATCGGCGGGTTGGGGTTACAATAGCTATCCAACTTCATACTTCCCATTTCCAAACTTTTCATAGAAATCAAAGTTCACATAGCTATCATGTTGCCCAAGGTTACATTCCGCATCCCATGCTCCAAGACCTTCTATTCCACAAGGTGTAGAATACCTCTTTCCTGGTTCATCGTATTCTCTTAGCTTAGCTCGAGTAAAAGTTACCACTCGAGGCTTTTCCGGTTCACTTTCCATGAGCTCCACATCTTTTCCTTTCCTTATCAATTCACACTTCTCCTGGTCAATCATTTCTTCCATCCTAAACACAACATCTCCAACGTCTATCAATTCATTCTCCAAGTTATCCAAGTAAGCCGACACTTCACTAGGCGAATCCATTACTAACAAATACTAAAAAAAAATATTCAAAAACAAATCCAAATAAACGTTACGGGTTAATGAAATAAAATCTATAAATTCCAAAAAGAAAATCAAAACTAAAACTAATAAACTATCATACCAAAATAAATGAACAAGGAAAATAAACTTTTACAAAAGAAAAATTTAAAATAATTTTTTTTAACAGTTGTAGCCGGACCGGTTTTCAAACCGGCCGGTTTGGAATGGTGCCAAATTTTAACGAGAGGTTGGACCGGGCCGGTCCGGGTTTGAACCGGCCGGTCGGCCAACAATTTTTATTTTTTTTATTTTTATTATTTTTTTTAATAAAGAACAGCATTTCAAGGACCGGATTCCCAACCGGTCGGTTGGGACCAATTTTAAATTTACCGAGACGATTTTATTGTTTGAACTTGTAGGTTCAAACTCGAACCTGTAGGTTCACAGCAAACTTTCTTGATTTTTTTTTAATTAATAAAAGAAAACACGTGACAAGAAAATGATTATAACAATAAAGTAACATAAATTACTTACTAAACTATAAACAAAACAATATCTAACATCAAATAATTCAAGAAACGGTTCGAATCAAACAAGAAACTAAACTATAAACCAAACAAACACTTTAAACAAGACAAGAACAAGAACAAGTATTAAAATAAATATTTACAACTAATCTAAACTAAACTAAATAAGCTAAATAAATTCCCCGGCAACGGCGCCAAAAACTTGATACGTGTGTGGAGTACTAGATTATAATACTACTCAATTTTAACTCAAATTTTAAATTTATAAAACACCTTTTTACCAATTATAAAGACAACGCATACGAGCAAGTATACTCGTCCACATGTAATATGGTTTGTGGCAAATAGGGATCGTCCCAAGAGACTTATACGTTATTAAGGTTAGCAAACGTTGTAAAGCAAATAGCACTTAAGATTGTCACCTCTAAAGTACCGAAAATAAACAAACAATGGTTCTTAAATTCAAGCGATCAATCAAATAAGGAATTGTTTAGGAATCGTAAACAAACGTGATACAATGTTGAATATGTTCGGGTGAAACATATATGTAGAAGGCACATGTCTACTTTCACAAGGTTTTCTAGTCAATGGGTAATATCAAGAAAAACCAAGTTTTTACTAGTTTCATGGGTGAGTCATTTCGGCCTATACATCATCCCATTACCTTAGCTCTTTGTTTTATCAAATGTATGAAAAGATGATTAGAAACAGTAGTTCTTACGAGTCCTTTCGACCCAATCTCGTGATTAAATATTTCCGAATTCATTTAAAACTTGAATACTAGATAGTTGTCAATTATCATGTACCAATCCATTTGTGCACCAACTTTTTGGAATAAAACAATATTAGAAATCCTTTCGACCTTTAAATCCAATAATGTTATATTAACAAGTTTAGAACACGAATCGTATTTAAGCAAACTTATGAAAACAATCACTTTTCTAACCGACTAATCATTCAACATTCATACGTAAGTCTACATGATTCCCAAACAAATATCACAAATTATTCCATAACAAGTTTCATCAACAAACATAACATATCATTCAACATAAAATCGTTCAACATCATAAGTAAAATAAGAAGAAAGTTACCCAAAAACAAGATTACAACGAGAAAGAAATGTAAGAGTTATAGCACTCCTCGGTCCTCCAACTGAACAAGGGAATTCTCCGCCTCTTCTTACAAGTATCACCAACTCTTCTTGGTTTCTTAGGAATGACATGAATTATTGAGCTCTTTCGGGTTAGATAAAGTGTGTTCAAGACCTTAGGGTGTAAGGCTTGAATAAGGATCAAGTAACCTTTCTCTTGTAACTTGGGAGTAACCTCTAATTATTCCCTTAGAATGTTTGTGGTAGTGTGTGTTGATAATGGGTACTTAGGGTCTTATTTATGCTTGAATTCATCACAAAAAGCTGTTACAAACACCCCATAATCATAATGTAGAGGTAATGATCGGACTTGAAGATTAATGACACTTAAAACCTTGAGTTAATGCAACTTTTCATCTCAGATTGCTGTGAACCTGCCGGTTGGAACTTGAACCTGGAGGTTCGGACTTGACTGCTCAACCTTAGGTTTGTGTTTGAACCACGGGTTTGAACCTCAGCTTTCAACCATAGGTTGAGACGTATTTTGCTCCATAATTTTCTCTTTAAGTTAACATAAAACTCCATCATTTAATAATCTTTTTGTCACCAAATCACACCTCTATCTTTTGTTAGGGATCCTCTCAAATAACACCTATGCATCAGAAATCATCATACTTGAATCAATATCTTTGACAAAATTCTTTTCTTTAATATTTTCTTCATCTTTTATCATTTCTTCGTCAACCTTGGATATTTCCTTGCACCTAGACTTGAACACATCTTAATAACAAATAAGCGTAAAAATGCTCATAAACATAACTAAATAATATATAAAATATACAAATAACGCGACTCTAATATAGACAAAATGAGCGTTATCAGTGTAGATCGTAAGTAATATTGGTACTAACTAGATTAGTACTCGACATTTAGCTTAGTGTCGGAAATTATGATAAGTGACGTTGTATGGTTTTCTCCGCTTGAAGGAAGCTTTGTTGACATAGTTCTTAGAATTCTCAAGTTGGGTACTCGGGGAGTGGAGTAGGGCGAAGAAGACCTTCATGACCGAACCACTAAAAATCTCATTGTCTCGGTTTGATCTTTCCATCTCATCTTTTTACACTTATTGTTTATATTAGATAGTATAGCTTAGTGTTCATATTGGTGTTGATTGATTTCACAAAAGAATTGAATCTAAGTTTTCTAAAAGAAAACTTTTATATCAAACAAAAAATCGGTAAACTATTCAACCCCCCCCCCTCCCTTTCCAGTTTTCCACATGAAGGGTTCAGGTTCTTATCTGCATACAATCAGGGTGGAATATGAGTGACCGCCAATATGGGGTAGTTGTTCGGTTTTTGGACAAGATGAAAGTAAATGCCCTAAAATGATTAGGGTGAACTTAGGAGATGATTTGATGAAGCAAAGTGGTTCAAGTCCTATGAAGAATCTTGCTTCTCAAAATGATGGGTTCCAAGTTGTAAAAAACTGTAGACATAACAGTAAGTAACACGATAAGTCAATGGGTTTTAAATCTAAAAGCACATTCTTGTATCATCATGTATCTATTCCTAGTGGTTCTGAGACGTCTAAGAAGCAAGGAAGTGTGACAAAAAAAGGGGCCTCGGCATCTAATAGTAATACCACTAATAATGGGGCCTTGACGTCTAGCAGTAAGGGACCTAGGATTTTTGGATAATATTAATCTTTTTTATTTGAGGAATTCGTTTACAGCTTTGAATTAAAATTATAAGGTTTTTGAGAATGTGGATACTTCGAAGGCTAAAAATGAGGGTAACACCGGTAAGGAAGCGAAAGTGGCTGTAAATGAAAGTGATGGTGATGTTGAGGATGTATACGAAGAGATTGCTAATTTCATGGCTTCCTCATCAAAGCGAGCTGGTGGAGGTGCAAATGATGCACGGCTACTTGAGAATGAAGATAATGACGGGTATGACGGTTATGAGAACGAAGATCTAATTGAAGAGCAGTTGGCATTCTGTGACGCATTAGACATTAATCTTCGAGGTCAATTTACACGATAGTTTATATTTGGTATCTTTAAGAGTCAAGTGTAATCTAGTGGTTGGTGGTTGTTTTCTTTGATAGGAGTAGTAGTGTCTTGTTATGTATACCGTACCGCCTATGCAACGGGCTGAGATGTGGAATTCACACACACCTTTTTTACTTAACTAGTTTTTGGAGTAATCTATTCACCGGGATAAAACCCTTTTCCTAAAAACACCAACTAGGTACTCATCAGAAGGAAACTCTCTATATTGATGTAATCAACACCCTCTTTTTACAAATAACCTTCTTGATACAATATTCTTAGAAGGCTCGGTATTCATCATTGTAAATCTCTCGTTATAGTAGTTTTGGAGCTATGGAGGCACTATGTGCGCGTCGCGACTGTGTGTTATAGGACCGACGCCATGGTGGTAACGAGGCTATCCGTTTTTCTTTTCTTTAACTTTTTAATAGTGTATATAAAAACTACGGTTCTTAATAACCTATAACTTGTGTTATACGAGTGAGTGTGTCTTTTAGTTATGTGTTATAGGCCAAAAGTTGACGTGGCTGATGCTATAACGTGCCTATAACACTGTCGACGCTTAGCATTTTTAGGATACGTTGCCATTTGCAATCAACTTCAATACATCTATTATATTATGCCAATGAGTTATACACAGATAACTCTCAGTTATGTTAGAAAAGTGACTTAAACTCAAAGTGTTAATGGGTAAATTTGGTAATTTGTGCAAATTATCCTACAAGTTTGTTTACAATTAAAAAACTATCTTATGACATTTAGTTTAGTCTAAAAATAGGGATTAATAGCTTTAGATTTGTATGTATATTTGAATTAGAATTTTGTGTTTTGTACTTTGATTTTGGTTTGATAATTTTGAATAAAGCTTCTGTTTCATTTGTCGAAGTTTGTTTGTTTGTTTCGTCTTTTGATTACGAACAAGTGGTATCAGAGCTAGACTCGTTTAGCCGAGAAGAAAACGAAAAAGAAAAAGAAAAGTACTTCATTTATCGTTCGTCTCGACTGGAGTTCAATGAGAAGAGGCGGATCATTGTTTTTGGTTTGAAGAATTATTTTTGATTTAAAGAATTATCTTTGTATTGGCTCATTAATCGATTTTGGTTAGAAGATTAGTTTTTATGTTATTTTTGGGATTTGGTGAATCCTTGTTCTATGGTAAACAATTATTAGTAGTTGGGCTTAATTTTGATAATTGGTATCTTTAGTTTGGAGTTTTACTTTCACAAAGCCACTGATCTGTTTTGTTTTTGGGAGACACCAACAACTGAACCTTCGATTATTTTATGGTTTGTTTGGTTTTTTGTTCGAACTCAAAAATCTTATTTCGTTCAATTATAATTTGTTTGAAGACTAACTTACGATTAAGTTATTTAGGCCGCAATCCTTATTAAGTAAGTGGGTCGTTAGAATTATTACCCGTATCATATTTAGGGCGTTAGAATTATTAGAGCTCATTTGTCAAATGATTTATTAATTTGCATTTTTTTGCTACTTGGATAATAAATTTGAAATTGGTCTGTAATACTTATCAATAAGTGGGTCACTAGAATTTAAGTTACTGTTAACCGATTTGGTGTTTGAAGATTTGATTATTCTCAGGTAGTTTTAATTTTGATCAATCGTTTGGAATTTTTCAGATTAAAAACTGGATCTTCGTTTGTCGGGCTTTTAAGTTGGTTGCCCGAATTTGGTTGTCTTTGTTGAAGATCGTTTGAGCCGCTTTGTTTCTTTGGTTGACCATTTCGAATTTGTCGGTTAACATTTGATTGTTCATTTTGATGTCATCGGTGTTTTTTTGGATCGAGTTTGTTTTATATTGCTTTTGGGAATCGATCTTTTGTTTTGAATTAGGCTAGTATCTCTAGTATTTAGGAATTAGAATTTTGAATTTGATTTGGAACATGTCGAGGAGTTCAAGTCACGGTGAATATTGTTAGAAAAGTTACTTAAATTCCAAGGGTTAATTGGTAAATTTGCTAATTTGCATGAATTGTCCTACAAGTTTGTTTAGAATTAAAAAAACTATCTTATGATGGTTAGTTTAGTCTATAAATAGGGATTAATAGGTTTAGAATTGTTTGTAACATTTGAATTATAATCTTTTGTTTAGTACATTTGAATTGAAATTTTGTGTTTAGTACTTTAAAGTTGGTTTGTTAATTTTGAATAAAACTTTCGCTTCATTTGTCGAAGTTTATTTATTTGTTTCGCTTTTTGATTACCGACAAGTTATGATATAAGGAATCACTCTTCATTCATTAAATCGTTTGAGACCTATCCAAAATCTACTTTTATGTCCATTAACTTAATATGAAAGAATAGGTGTATAATTGTTAAATTTCGTCGTTAGCTATGAAAAAGAATATACAACAACTTAGAAGTTGTCTTATCTATTTTGATAGGCAAGCACACTAATTTTGAAAGCATGCATTCAAAGTACACGCTTGTGTTCTAAACGACAATTCCTAGCTAATGTTGAGCTAATTGCATATGTTTAAAATATCTAACAGCCTAAACTATAAAGTTTCCTAGGAATTCCAAAGTACATTATGTATCAAACGAGTGTTTTGGAAAATTAGATGAAACAAGTATAAAAAACTAACTTTGTCGGTTTTTGTAGTTTTTAACTTCTAGAAAGCAAAAGAAAAGTTAAATTTATAAGTATTTTAAACTTCTAGAAAAGTTAGATAAATAAATCCAAAAAAATCTATGAAGAACTTATACTTAAACCAATAAGTTAGAGCACAAAATCTATAATCAATCTTTTTTTTTTTTTGGTTTGTGATAAAATGATTTTTCGTTCCGCTAAGTTTTTATTTTTGTAAATCATTGCTAAGTGGGCAATTTCTATATTCATATTATGTAATGCCTATTCTACCATTTTTTTTATTTGAATCATTTTTTTTCAATTTGATTAAATGTTGCAAGAATAACAGTACCGAATGGATTCTAGCATTTTGACCAAGTGATACCTATTGTATCATTACATGTGTATGAAACGTATATCAACCACACATGTTTGCAAAATACATATTTTTTTAAAGATGTAATCTTTCTATTTTTTTCTCGAGATACAACAAATATTTTTATTTAATTTCCTAACAATCAATTCTTATGATCAATCTTTAATTTTCATAATCTTTTTTTTGCTTGTGTATCATTCGTATATCAACTCTATATTTACAATATGGAGACTTCTAGCTATCTACTCCTCTAAAGATATAATCTTTTTCTTTTTTCCTCAAGATGCAACAAATATTCTAGTTTAATTTGGCTAGCAATTAATTCTTCTAATTATATTTTGGCGCCAAGTACCGTGTGTGTGTGTGTGTATATATATATATGAATTTTGTATTCTCTTACAACTACAACATTTTCAAATTTTTTCTCTCATTTTTTACATATCATATTACGTCAAAGTTAAGCATTCATGTTTTAGTGATCCAAAGATAAACAAATCATTTTATTTTGCATATTTTTTAAAGATGCATAACAAAGCTTCTTTCGATCTAAATGAAATTCCAACCTATTCAGATCCTATTAATATTGATGTAAATGAAATTATTTTTGAAGAAGATGAAAAAATTATGCAAGATGCTCATGATAAACCATTTATGGGTCAATATTTTGCCCAAAAAAATGGATTCTCAATTGTACACGGAAGGTTTAATAATAATAAAAATGTAGAAAAGACACGACATGATTTTTTTTTCATCGTGACGGAAAATCAAAGCCTAAAATGATGGATTACTCAAAAGTACAAAGAAATCGGATGTCTTTCAAAAGTGGATGCAAGGCGTATATGCGAATTACGTTAAAAAGAGAAAATGAAATTTTTTCGGAAGAGTGGCAAGTCACTATTTTGAATTTAGAGCACAATCATGAGTTCTTGTCTATGGACGAGGTTCGGTTTCTTCCTTCATATCGTAGTATTACAACGGAAGATGAAAAACGTATACTCTTGCTCAAAGAAGATGGTTTGTCGATTAGACAAATTATGCGTGTCATGGAGCTTGAAAAAAATATAGGTTATAGACAACTATCTTTCCTTAGTAAAGATGTTCGTAACTTTTTTTAGTAAAACTCATGAAAAATACTCGCATAATGATGTAAAATACCTTTTGGAATATTGCATGAAAAGTAATAGTGAAAACACTAACTTTCAATATGCATTTACAAGGGATGATGAAAACAAGTTAGAACACATATTTTGGTCTCCTTCCCAATGTTTTGAGTGGTAAAAAATATGGAGATGTGGTTGCATGTGATACTACATACAAGGTGAACTCGTATAACATGCCTTTTGGCATTTTTGTTGGCATCGACAATAATGGAAGGACCATTTTATTTGAATGTGCACTTTTACGCAACAAGACAACAAAAACATTTAGGTGGCTTATGGAGGTATGCAATGTTTTTATCGTTTTTCTTTTATGTTTTTTTTTGTTATATCATGGATTTCTAAAGACATGTACACGCAAGTATGGTGCGCAAGATATTATTTATGTTTTAATGCAAGATCAATTTAAAAGCGATATATATTTGGTTTAACTTCCCTGGCCATACAAATTTCTTCGTACATTTTGTTTTAACTTCCTTGGGCACATCAGTAGACAATAATTCATTTTGGAAATAAGATCCATATATAACTCTATAATGTATTTGTCTCAAGTTATTTTGTTTTAACTTCCTTGGGCATATGAGTAGACAATAATTCATTTTGGAAATAAGATCCATATATAAAACTCGTAAATGTATTTGTCTCATTAACTTGTTAATAATTACAGAAATTTGTTTTGCTCATTACAAAACCACCCAATACGATAATAACCGATCAAGATCCATGAATAATATAATTAATCGCAAAAGAGATTCCTTCTACAAAACATGCATTTTTATGGCACATCACGGCTAAATTTAGTGGTTGGTTCATTTCCATTGTAAGAGGTAATTATTCAAGTTGGTGCTCAGATTTTCATAGCTTATACAAGTTAGACACAAGAGAAGAGTTCGAGAAGAAATGGCCTTTAGTGATAGCAAAATACGACTTTGCGAAAATAAACATATATATGGGTTATATCCTATCAAAAAGTTTTGGGTGCCAGCTTATATTCTTCGCGAGTTCTTTTTTGGTGGCATGACAAGAACAGGAAAATCAGAGAGTATTAATGCATTTATAAAGAGATTAATATTATCCAACACACGTCTAACTCAATTTATAATACAAGTAAGTTATTATTTGAAATAATCTATATGTTTTAGTTACAACATATACTCCATGATACTTTTCTTTTATAATAAATTGATCGATAACTTATTTGACATTTAGGTTGACCTTGCAATAGAGGATATTCAGTAAAAACAAATCTATGATATTATGTTGGTGAAATACAAAGGATCTTATTTTATATCACAATCACCATTAGAGGAGCAAGGCTATCATATTTTTACTCACTTTGCATTTAAAAAGTTTCAAGAGGAGTTTGGACGAGGAAACCAATACACAGTTGCGGAGAAAACGTGTAATGTTTTTTTTGTTAAGCATCACAAAGATATACAATATAACAAGCATGAGGTGGTATGGGATGGTAAGGTAGCTAAGTGTAGTTGCAAAAAATTTGAATTTGTAGGTATACTATGTCGTCATATCTTAAGTGTTTTTCTTCACAAGGATTGCTTCGACATTCCTCTTGTGTATTTACTTTCTCGGCGGAGCCGTAAAGCAGCTACTTTGTCATAAGAAGTACTTTTTTAAAATTCGACATCTATAAACAATGATGAAGTTCCAACAGAGGTGATAAAATTGGTTCAATGTCCACCAAAATCAAAACATAAAGGACGTCTCAAACAAAGACTGAAAGGGGGACTAAACCTTAAAAATCCACTAATTCGTGTTTATTAATTCCTTAACAGTCTACAGATCATGGTCTCATCTCTGCAATCGTCTAGTGTGTATTTAATCCTAGGGTTAAAAATGCCTGGTCGATTCATAGTTGTATTAGGGTTTGTTCTCGTTTAGGGTTTGGCGGATATGAGTTGGTTACATAAATAGCTAATTTGTCTGTGCTCTATACTTTAATGGGTTGATTACTCGTGCTTTCCGATTAACTTATCACGATTTGATCATTGTCGTAGTTCTACTGATTATATTTGTGTTGTCTCATTTTCGAAAACCTCAATTCTAGGGTTTTGACTCGTCTGTTGTAAAGATTAGGGTTTGTGTGTTCTTCTTAGTTTCTGTGGTTTTGATTGGTTTGGATTAATGTAAACATGCAGAAGGGATTTCTTGATCCGGGTCAGTGGATGATGATGCGAAAACATTAAAACCTTATCATGAAGCTTTAAATATTGTGTCTACTAAAGTAGCGAGGGAGGAAAGTACTATTGCTGATGATGTTGGTGGTACATTGAATGATATAAACCAGGGTACGCAAGTGGCTGATTCTGGGAAAAAAAAACTAATGGTAATATTTTAAGTTCATTTGCTTATGTGCTTAGTGTTGATAGAAACAAAACTTAAGTTAACTTTCGTGTTCTTACTACGCCTGCTTCTAGTGGATGTGAAGTAGTGATACCTAGATCATATGTGGAGGAGGTAACTAGTAGATTGGCCAACTCATTATATGGTTATTTCATTGGTAACGTGTGGCGTTTCGAGTTATGCAACACTATGTTTTTAACACTTGGGAAAATACGGTATATAAAAGATTATAGTAAACCCTAATGGCTTTTTCTTCTTCAAATTTTATTCAAATAAAGGGGTTGATGATATACTTGAGAATGGTCCTTTGATGATTCGTACCATTAGTGATAATTCTTAAAAGATGGAGTACTTTGACTAGTTTGAAAAGAGGAGTTAACTCGTGTTCCTCTTTGGGTTAAACTTCATGATGTTCCATTTGCGGCATTCATTGTTGATGGTCTTAGTGCTATTGCCACTAAGATTGGCAAACCGTTAATGCTTGATTCATTTACTTTTATGATTTGCAATGAATCATGGGGACGAAATAGCTATGCATGTACAATGATTGAAGTAAGTGTCGAAAACACTTTCATGGACTCAATGGTTATTGTTATCCCAAATTTGGATGAAGAAGGATGCATCTACAAAACAATTACTATTAAATATGAACGGACCCCTCCACGATGTGCCAATTGCAAAAATTTTGGACACGACTCGAAACATGCCCTTAAATGGTTCCTAATAAGCCTATAAATCGTGAGGAGGTGCATTCTGGTAGTACGAAGTTGAATCAGAGTAATGCTAGAATTAGTGGAAAGAAACCGGCTAGTGGCTTTAATATGGGTTTTAAATTTCAGTTTAAGTCGACGGTATATAAGCCTGTTTCTAAGAAGAATGGTGTTACTACAAGCAGTACGAAGAATAAAAGTGAAACACCTAGTATAGAGGCAAGTTGTTCAAACCTCTTTGATGCACTCAGGTCGGTTGAAAATGATAATGTGATAGATGCAAATGAAGGTAATTCCATGAGGGCTAAAACTGTTGTGGAAGAGGGGGAAAAGGATGATGCGAAGCCTATTCAAATTTTGCCACATACGCCTGATGATGTTACACTTGTAAATGAGGTACAATTGGCACAAGAGCAGCCAACGTCTAATGTGGTTGGTGTGGGTGACGAGAAAAGTGATAATTAAGTGGAAGAGGTTTTTGTGAAACAACAGGTGTCTTGGCATCTAAGAGTGGAGGTGGAATAGGGAGGAAGAGCCTATACTAGTGTTGGAAAGATGATTAGATGATAACCCATATAATGATGATGACTGGGAAGATTTGACTGAATGAAAATTAGTTTTTTGTGATGCTTATGATATAAAGGTTCGTGGTCATATTAGACGTTATTAGTTTTATAGAGTAGCTTTTCATAAGTTTTTGGTTTTCATTTTTATGAGAGATGTTCGGTTTGAAGCACAAATTGTGCGTTTGTATTCCGGTCTATGTAATGGACTGAAATGTGAGATTCACTCACTTAGTATTTATTTAAATATTTTTGGAGTAATAAAATTTATCAAGTGCTAAACTCCTTTTACCTTTTAAAAAAAAGTTACCATTCATGATATATATAGTCTCTCTTTAGCTTCCGGTCTATATAATACCTAGTTAACAGAGGTCAGTCTGTCTGGCGTTCCCTCGCGTCAAGGGCGACTTTTACATCGGCACTCTCTCGTTCTCGTTAGGGAATTACTGAGGCGAAAACAGCTCTCTCTGAAGTAAGTTTCCCGCTGAGACTAGTCTAAGAAACTTTCACTTGAATTTCCAAGCCTCTTGTGGTAACGCCCTTAACGAATTGCGTTCAACGTCCCTTTATGACTTTCCTGATCGGCGCCTCGGGTCGGTAGCCGGGCTCTGGGACGTTACTACCTCGCAACTATCGACCCGATCCCAAAGATGGAAAAAACGAACGAACTAAAGCGAAGAGTTCATTGGCCATACATAGTTAAAGAGGATGGGGACAACCTCTTTCATAACCCATGGCCCCAGTGTGCCACTTGGATAATTTTTAAAGCAAGAATCGAAACTAAAAGAAAGCTTTCTTTATCTTTATGGATAACCAATTCATTTTCAAATATAGTTGGGAGACTTTACCCAAGAAAATGGGTAAAAAAAAATGGAAAGATCGGAACATGGGAGTAACTCTCGTACAAATACAGACTGCCTATTTCAATTGTTGTGTTTTCTTAAATTGCATACTTATACAAGGGTTCAAGTTTTGATCGATATTTGCTGGCGGAGCTTGAAGAGCGAAGCGAGCTGCGCTAACCTATTACTTTTTTCAGCAACAAGCTACGGTTCTCGAAAAAAATATGAATAGTTACATCCAATTACAAACTACACGAAAGTTGCCCCTTTTTCATGAAGATTTACCCATCACAGAGATGCATAGAGGAACAGAACTAACTTCATATATCCCTTTTCCACTCAATCCAAAAACAAGATTGGACATTATTCCGGACAACATAGAGGAGCATCTCCTTAATCCGCACTATAACCAATCAAAATGTTCTCCAGATCGATATACAATGCTAAACGAAGACCAAGATAGAGAGAGAGGGTTGCCCCTTTGTTGCCTGGTCAAGACAAAAGCACACATCATGTCCTAAATGTATGTATATACAATTATTTGATTTTGTATAGATGTATGATGTATTTTAGAAGGGTTAATATATAAATAAGTTACTATACTTTTCAAAAAAATTCGCCTAAATTACTGAACTTTTATTTTGTTCAACCAGGTTACTAAACTTCACAAGTTTGTTAAATATGTTAATGAACTTTGTAAATGATGGCATGGCTTATTTTTTAATTACAAAATGGTCCTTGTGGTTACTCGGGTTTCACGGATTTAGCCCCTAGACCACTATTTCAGTTAGTTTGACCTTTTTTTTCTTTTTACTTTTTCATATGTTTTTACCCGTTCTTATATAAATAAAAACTTATAAAAACGGTTGAAAACGTATAAAAATGGTTAAAAAAGAATAAAAACTTATAAAAACGGATGAAAACGTATAAAAATGGTTAAAGGAGAATAAAAACGTAAAAAACTGATGAAAACGTATAAAAACGGTTAAAAACGAATAAAAACGTATAAAAACGGGTAAAAACATATGAAAACGTATAAAAACAGTCAAACTAACTGAAATAGTGGTCTAGGGACTAAATCCGTGAAACCCGACTAAACTCAAGGACCGTTTTGTATTTAAAAAATAAGCCATGCCATCAATTACAAAGTTCAGTAACATATTTGACAAACTCGTTAAGTTGAGTAACCTGGTTGAACAAAATGAAAGATCAGTAACTTGGGTGAACTTTTTTAAAAAGTTTAGTGACTTATTTGTATATTAACCCATTTTAGAAAAGCTTGTATCAGTCCTGTGTAACTCTTGACTTGTATTCTAGCTTTTTGCTGCAATTCTTTTAGCTAATTTAATTTAAACCAAAAGCTAGTTAGCCAACTAGATTATTTCCTTGGTCAAATATGAACCAACCAAGAAACTGTGAATCTTGATGTTGTGATGAAGGTTAAATTGTAGCAAACAATAAGTAAAAAAATTCAATCGGTGGTGGTACCATAAATATCTTGTGAATTAAATGTCCCATGACTCTTGTCTCTTTATAAATGGTTCCTCATCAACGCACCAAACTAAGTAGACAGTTTAAAAAAGATACAGTAACTTTAATATTATCTTTAGTAGAGTTATTTTACGATTTAAGATCATTTGAGGACCAAACTTTTTTTACATACCAAGAAACTAATCTCCGCCCTTCATCTTTATTTGATCTAATGGATGAGATTAATCCCAACAAGTTAAAAAACTCACTTTCATCCTTTTTTTTCAAATATTAATATCTTTTAAACCGTTAATCGTTAAGCGAAAAAAAAATATTCCGTTACGATGAGCATTTAATTATTTTTCTATAGATAGGCACTTTGATATATTTTCGACAAAAACTTTTTTTTTTCGTTTTTTTCACGTTTTTTTTCGTGGCCGAAAAAATCACATATGATATGATATATCATATATGATTTTTTCGGCAACGAAACAAAACGTGAAAAAAATGATTTTTTTTTTTTGTCAAAAGTATATCAAAGTGCCCGTCTATAGAAAGATAATTAAATGCTCGTCGCGATGGTGTAATTATTTTCGCTTAACGATTAACGGTTTAAGATATATTTAAATTATAAAAAATAGATGAAATATTAAAATGCTTTTAATCTCAACCACTGATTTCTTTTTAGATGGATGGTGGGGATTAGTCCGTTAGTATGTAAGAAAAGTTTGGTATTTAATATAACTCTCCTCTTATTTTACATACCAAACTTTTCTTACATAACAAGGACTTATCTCCACCTTTCATCTAAAAAGAAATCAATTATCAAGACTAAAAGCATTTTAATATTTCACCTATTTTTTATAATTTAAATATCTCTTAAACCGTTAATCGTTAAGCGAAAATAATTACACCATCACGACGAGCATTTAATTATCTTTCTATACACGGGTGCTTTGATATACTTTCGACAAATTTTATTTTTTATTTTTCGTTTTTTCACGTTTTTTTTCGTTACTGAAATTTGCATAAAAAAATCACATCTGATATATCATATATGATAAATCACATATGATATATCATATGTGATTTTTTCATGCAAATTTCAGTAATGAAAAAAAAAAAAAAAAAAAAAAAAAAAAAAAAAAAAAAAAAAANAAAAAAAAAAAATAACATATGATATATTATATTTAATTTTTTAATGCAAAATTTAATTAAAAAAAAAAAAAAAAAAAAAAAAAAAAAAAAAAAAAAAAAAAAAAAAAAAAAAAAAAAAAAAAAACATGAAAAACAGATAAAAGGAAATTTTGTCGAAAGTATATCAAAGTGCCTATCTATACAAAGATAATTAAATGCTCGTCGTAACGGTATCTTTTTTTCGTTTAACGATTAATGGTTTGAAAGATATTACTATTTGAATTAAAAAAATTAATAAAAAGAAAAAAATAAATAAAAGTGAGTTTTTTAAATTGTTGTGATTAATCAAATAATCTTAAATCTATCCTTAATAGTCACTATTACAGACCATCACCTGTTAATGTCACATCACTATTCAGCACTGTCATCACTTTTCATCTTCAATGGTCATCACTGTTAAAAATAAAAACTTTATACAAACATATCTCAAAAATCACTTCACACATACTTACATACAAAAATAAAAGATAATAGTGAGGATGGTCATTATTAAGTGAAAAAAATAGAAATGTTAGGGGTGTCTTTCATGAAAGTGACGCGCTAGAAGAAAATGAGGAGGGTGATAACGGTAAAGGCTCCCCCGTCATCGTGACTAGTCTAATTCTGATATAATGATACATACATAGATCGCAAGTGAATCTTTTATACTACTTATATGTGTAAAAGCGATTCTATGAAACTACATTATACTTCATCTGAAAAAACATAAACGGCCGACAATTATTTGGTAAATTTGTATTCTCTACAAGCTTATTTATATAAGCACCCTTAACTGACAGGACGTTTATATACATTATGCATATAAGCATATCATACGAATTCTATAATCTAATGATGAAGAAATCCACATAAATGCCAAATTTTGAGACTAAGACGACACCAAAAAGTTAACATATTAGCGACATATATAATTCAGTATTTTAATTTGATGTAGCTAAAGATGTCAAATTATTACTTTACTTTACTTATTCTCAAGATAGATTATCATGTTTCACTACTACTAGTGTGGTCCAGTGTGTTGAGTTGATAAATCCAAGCAAGATTTGCATGATTTATGTAGTAGAAGCTACGATTAGCAAGTGATTTTGGAATGAGGAGAGCGTAATACGTTGATTGAAAAGGAGATGATGGAAATTAGGACCCTCAATCAATTAATGCAGCATGCATTTCTAGCTATAGGCATGTTTCAAATAAATGTACTCGTTGATACAATATGGTCTTCTTGTATCCTAAATAATGCTAGTTTTCTAATTACCTATCAAAAATTAGAATTCTAGAAAATATATATATCCTTTAAGCAATATATAGATCTAATTAAATTTATGTGTAATCTTCACTAGATTATATATTGGCACGTATAAATGCCCTCCTCAATGATCAAGCTACTACACATGCATGTTCATGAGCGTTTTAACGAGTTTGGATACATCATATGCACACATTGTATACTTCTAGATATAAAATGAGTAGATTAAGTAATGTGACATCAATTTTACTTGCGTGATCTCATGATTTTTGATGAACGACAATGTCAACATAACATAAAGAAAATTTGTGAGGTCTAAGGTTCAATTTTTACAACCACTCAGGGTGGTCTATTGGTAAAAGCTTTATGACTAATACCACTAAAATGTGTTAAGTCTAAAGTCCAATTTTTACTAGGTGCAAACAATCATGAAATGACAACACCAACCTTCTGAAATTAGAAGGCTTTACCTAGTTTAAATTTGTGCGACGATGGGTTCAAACCTCATCGATTAGTCGGCAAAAAGTTAAAAACCAAGGTTATAGAAATATATCGTTCAAAGGAAAAAAAACACATCAATTTGTAACAAAATGGTTACTGGTTAGTGATGGGTGAGCACATTTAACTTGCAAAGAAACATTGTAATTTCTATCAAATATGGCTCGCATGAACCGAAATTCTCAAATCTTCAAATCACTATAAAAGCCTGAGCACGATACCAATGTACATCAAAATCTGTCAGGACAATTGAATTCGTTGCCTACTGTACGTTACTTTGCGAGTAAATGTATTTCCTTTGCTAGTCAAACCTAACATGTTCTTGAATATATCCAACAAGAGTAGTACTGCATCATGATATATGTTTACCCGTTCATAGTAAAATTTCAATTTAGAGCACTCTCACCAACTCATGAAAGGCAAGAAAAGTTCACCTAAGTGGATCCCCCCTCCCCCCATCCCACACACACTACAACAAAACAGTGAACGTGCGAGAAACTTTTGGCGAAGACACGTTTGTCCTCGCCAAAAGTCACAAAACGACACAAATTTTGCTGACCCGGAAGAACAAAACCAAGCAAATTCAACGCAAACTTTTGACGAAGACGTGTACTCGCCAAAAATTTGTAAAAACTTTGACCAAACTTTTTATCCTCACTCACTTTGCTAATTGCTCCGTGCTTTTTTCCCGCCAACCCTTTTTGCGAGGGACATGTCCTCGCTAAAGGGTATTTGACTAGATTTTAACGGTATCAGATCTTTTAGTGAGGACTCCTGAGCTAGCCTTTTGGCGAGGACATTCCTCGCCAAAAATGAAGAAATTTTTTTCTCTCCCTTTTAGGTAATTAATTTATGTTATTTACAAATGATTTAATTTAAATAAATTAAATATTATTTAAATTTATTAAAAAGTCATTTAAATTAATTAAAAATAATTTAAATAAATTAAAAGTGATTTAAACTAATTATAAATGATGTTAAAATGATTTAAATTAAAAGTAAATGATTTAAATTACTTATTGTATTAGACGACGAAACGGAAGACAAATGCGAACATGTATCACTTTCCAATAAACAATATAGCTACTTAGATTAATGATCTTAAAAAAAACCGGACTCAATTTTATTCTATTCGTCAAAACGAACAGTGTTAAACCATATAAAGTCATGCCATTTGTTCTTTTCGAAGTTTTGTTAAACCATAGAAACTCACAAATCTTGTTTAGACTTTTGGCGAGGACAACTAGACTAGATATTCCAGTTTACTCTTTTGTATCCTTGCCAAATGGTTGCTTAATTAACACTAACAACTTAATTAATTAACCTTTTAGTGAGGACATGTCCTCGTCAAAAGTGGGTTATCAAGCTGGACAAAGTTTGACCTATAAACAGCTGTGGGCCCCACTTGTCCTTGCCAAAAACTACAGAACATCCTCGCCAAAAGAATCCGCCACTAGGTATTAGGGGGGACTTTTTAGCGAATGGTCGTCCTTGCAAAAAGCTTTCGGCGAGGCGCCAAAAACCTGAAAATTCCCCGGGGATTGTGGTTAAAGTTGTAGCCCCCCCCCCCTTCAAACATAGTGAAGCTAAATTGCGAAACCTGTTTCAATGCGCCGAATGCTACTCGAGGTATTGTCGCTCATAACTTAGCTAGGCCATTGCTTACTCGTTTTGGTAATAACTAGCGATATGAATCTGCTCTTGTTGTTGAACTTTAAGCTATTCGATCAGCTTGTGTTTTGCTGCAAATAAAGGCTTGTTTAACGCGATAACTGCATCTGACTCTCAATCAGCAATAATGCTTGATATCAGAAAATGTTCTCCCTTGGGCGCTTTTGCCTCTTATTTTGGACATTCGTTATTGGATATCACATATCAAATTCCAGCTTTTATGGACTTCACATAGGTGTAACCATGTGGCACATCTTTAAAGATCGCTTTTACTTCTCCCGTTAGTCTCATGTTGGATACAAATTTTTCTGTCGAAATTAATAAAAATAAAAATAAAAAATAAGTGCAATATCATCATAAATGTTCAAGAAGAGCATCAGCGGCAGGAAAAGGAAATTAATTTCGAAACTCTTGTCCCTTTACAAGTGATTGTAACTTAAGACCTAAGTTAAATCACTTCTCATGTCTACTTAATGTATGTTTAAACAAGTTAACAAGTAGTATATTAAAGTAGTTTAAATAAAATAAGACAAGAAAGTTTTTCAACGTTTAAATTCTTATTTTAATGAAGCGAAAAATTTAATATGATTGTCTGCGGAATAACAATTAATAGTTGAATGACAAAGTATGGTGATCTCATAACTTCCTTAAACACAACCCTAAGTATTGTGTGTATAGTACGTAAAAACTAAATTAACCACTAAAGATATTCATGGACTTAGTTTTAGGAAGAGTAAATGCTCTCATAAATGCTAACACATCAAATGTACGAGGTAAACATTTACTCCTTTATAACATTCATTTATACAGGCAAACGCAAGGTAGATACCCGTGGGTTAAAAGCTATGTGTCAAGCATCTAACTAAGAAAGTATACTGGTACCTAATTGCATTAAATGCTTCTATTCTTGAACACTACCAACTTTGCTTTAGGGTACATTGCTTATTTGTTTCAGAGACTTAGATACTTTTCCTAAGTATCTAAGTTCATGATATCTTGGTTTGTTGAAGAGATCAAAAGGGACTCAGTAAGCTATTGTTTACTTGCTGACTCCATCATCTTCTTCTTTGTTTAGGGACTTTACAAGCCGAGTTCCACCTCAGGGATTGGTGAGTCTTTCTTTAGCCTCAGAAGAACTCTGAAAATGACTCCGTAAATCTTTCTGACATTCATAGACTTCATTTACACTTAAGGTATTTTCCATTTAAAACCTAGATGAGGATCATTATGCAATGAATTGGCCTCACAGAAACTATATTAGTTAGTATCCACAAGTATAGCATAGGTAAGTTCTCCTATGAACCTGGATTCGTTAGTGCCTAGCCAACACTTAGTCAGTAGTCTATGACTAGACACTATTTGAAGTCTCCTAATGCAGCTAGTATAACCTCAATGCCCTGTCAAAACAGGGACTAAAAACATATCATTAGGCTTCCTTCTGGTTGTAATGTTGTAAATAATGCGTGCCCGGTTGCAAGCTTTTAAACCAAGAGGATTTCATAAGGTTGCAACTCGTCAGCGGAAAGTTTGAACCATTAATATGTTGGAAAAGGCATTACTCACTTTGGCCAGCTTTTAGTTTTGGTTTTTATCTCCTGCACAACTTTTGTTGTTTTACCATTTTTTAAACTCTATGACGATGATAAAGAATCTGCTTAGGACTGTAAGGTGGGTTGATGCAAGGAATGGTGAAATAAAAGCATTTAATAGGAATAAATTTAAGAAATTACTGCTTTACCTAGTGTAAGAAGGCTTATAGAGTGTAAATGGATTTATAAGATTAATTATAAGTCTAAAGGAGAAGTAGAAATATATAAGGCTAGACTAGTTACAAGAGGTTATAGTCAAAAGGAAGGTATGAAGAGACCTTTTCACCAATTGTGAAAATGGTTACTGTCAGATGTCAATTAAGTATTGATGCTCAAAATAATTCGTCTCTTTTTCATCTTGCTATTAACAATGTATTCCTATATAGTGAATTGGTTGAGGATATTTATATGTCTTTACCAAAAAGGCTTTTTTTTTTTTTTTTTTTTTTTTTTCCTTTTTCTCTTTTTTCTTTATGTGAATGACAAAAGGGTGTGTACATTGTAAAATTCATTATATGATCTTAAGCAAGAACTTAGAAAATGGAATGAAAAATTGACATCTATGTTATTTGATTATGGTTTTGAACGAAGTAAAAATGACTTATCTTTATATACCAAGTCTAAAGGTGATTCATTTGCAATTCTGCTTATGTTGATGATATTCCTATAATTGATAATGATCATTCATAAATTAATAATTGCAAGCAGCTACTTAACACAAAGCTTTTAATAAAAGACTCAAGTATATTGAAGTATTTTCTAGGCACAAAAGTTATAAATGGTGACATAATATGTGCTTATGTCAAAGAAAAAATATTGCTTAGAATTGTTAAATGAATTTGGTATGTTAGGCAGTAAGCCTTCAGAGGTTCCTTTATATGTGAGTAAAAGTAATAAACTTGTTAAATTGGTTGAAGGTGGGATAAGTTGCTGGATAATATTAAATTTTTTCAAAAGTTAGCAGGTAAGTTGATCTATCTAACTATTACCAGACCTGATATATCAGATATAGTGCATAAGTTAAGTCAGGTCATGCATTCACCAAAATAGTCTGATTTTTAGACTTACATATAAGGTGATGAGGTATGTGAAAGGATCACCTAGTAAAGGTGTTCAATATTCTAAACGTAGCAGTTATGAGGTAACTGCATTTGTGGACTCTAACTGAGCCAAATGCACTAGAACCAGAAGATTTTTCACTAGATATGCATGTTAGGAACTGTCTTGTTTCTTGGGAAAGCAAAAAAAGCAAAGTATGTTAGCTAAGTCTTCTGTTGAAGTAAGATACGAAGGTATGTCCAGTGTTGCATTTGAGATTATATGGGTTCTAGAAATCTTAACTAAGTTGAAAGTTAACTGTACTATACCTATTAACGTGTTTTGTGATAATAGCTCTGCTATCCAAATAACTGATAATCCAGTTTTTCATGAACAAACTAAAGACTTTGAGATAGATCTGTTTTTCTTAAGGGGAATTTTTTTGATGGAGTGTTGAAAACTTGTAAGATTAAGGTTGAAGGCTTAACTATGGATGTTCATAAAAGGTTTTACAACAATTAAATGATGTGTTCTAGGTTTAGTTTATGAGGGCATATTAAAATCTATGATGATAATAAGTTAAACCTTCATATAATAAGTTCAGGGACTAACACTGACAATGAGGTAAAGTTATTATAACTTTTACTTTATAGTTTATTCTTGTTATGTATGTTTTGTATTTGTGCAGGTACAGAAGTTGTTAATTTTAGAAAGAACATTTGGCTTATAAAGAACATTCTCTCTCTTTTGACACATAACTATCAGTTTTGTATGTGTGTAAAAACTTGTATTTTCTCTCGGTTAGGATTATTTGTATGTCGGTTGATTCTTGCGTTCTAGTTGATTTCTAGTACGTTTTTCTTTTATTAAGTCATTAAAACTTTCTATCTATCATGAGATATGAATATGGAGTTTAATTAAATAAAGTGATTGTTGGTTGAATTAAATTTGATGTTTTCTTGAAGACTTGAATCTGTGTTTGATTGTTAAATTGCACATTTTTTTTTAAATTTTGATGTAAATAGCATAAAGCTTATGTGTGTTTGTTTCACATGTTCTTTTGGGCAGGTAAATACGTTTTGGGGGAATCATGCCTACCTTATAAAGTAGGCAACTTGTCTAATTTCATTTGTTAAAAAAGGAGAGGACAGGGAGTGGAACAGGAAAAACATGTATCTGTAAGGGCTTAATTGTAAATATTTTTTATTTTTTGCAAAGGAAAGTAGGCAAGTTGCCTACTTTGTAGAGTGATGCGCGGGATTGCGACCACGCACTAGGGTTTTACTTCTTAAGGGATCTTGAGAAGCTTGCAATCCCCACCAGGCAGTGTACCTGACCGATGTAGTATAGTGTAGTGGCAAGTACCGGGGGATTGATCGTTCTCTGCGGGAATAGTGTCGTTAGGATTGAAAAGCTACTCTAATAGGTCTAGGGGTGAGGGAAGATTCTTTTTGTATTTTATTATTTTTAGGTAAGCAAGTAAAAATCTCGGGTTTGAAGGAGTGGGCAGAATTAGTTGCTAGTCAACTAACCCAAATAACTACTAATGCAAATAAAATAAAATAACAAGAAAGTAAATANCCACCAGGCAGTGTACCTGACCGATGTAGTATAGTGTAGTGGCAAGTACCGGGGGATTGATCGTTCTCTGCGGGAATAGTGTCGTTAGGATTGAAAAGCTACTCTAATAGGTCTAGGGGTGAGGGAAGATTCTTTTTGTATTTTATTATTTTTAGGTAAGCAAGTAAAAATCTCGGGTTTGAAGGAGTGGGCAGAATTAGTTGCTAGTCAACTAACCCAAATAACTACTAATGCAAATAAAATAAAATAACAAGAAAGTAAATATTTGTGAAAACTAATATGGAGAGAAGTGTGTTTACTTAGATTTCCTTACTCCCTAACTATCTTTTACCGATTGATTAGTGTGTATTAATTGCGTGGATGACGGATTGTATTCCTTAATACCATTCGTAGGGGTGTGTACGGACTTCCCCTAACTCTATAAGCTCCTACTTCACTCCTATGTCGAGCCGGCTAAGAAACTCCTAACACGGAATCACTAGAATTCGCTCATGCATTAAATACAATCAAATAACCTTAGTACACCTTGTTTCATGTTTCTTAAGACGTTCAAGCATGTTACCAACCGGAAGTCTGCCAGTTTTCTTAAGCCTAACATCGATAATCACCCATCCAATACAATTAATAACACACCATTCAATCAATAATCAATAGTTAGGTTTCATTAGATCTAAGCAAACACAAAGAAAACCTAGCCTAGAATGTTAAACAAAAGACAAGAACAAGATAGAATCAAACAACACATAGACATATTGAATGATTAATTGATTACATATCTTCAATGTAACATGAGAGATCCAAGGGTATAAAACCCTTAAAAAAGCTGCAAAAATTGTCTAGGGTTTCTCTCTAAAAAGTTCCACACTTATGACTAAAAATTATGCGAATATATATAGAAAGACAGATCTGACGGCGTCACGTTATAGCCTTGACGCCGTCACCTCGCCGTGGTTAGGGTTTCTTGATGGCCTTCTTGACGCCGTCCCCCTTTAAACTCCCAAAAAATATTCTGGCTTATCAAGGCTTGACGGCGTCACATCCATGCTTGACGCCGTCAAGGGTACTATTCAGCAGATTTTTGAGACTTTGTCGAATTCTTCACTTTTATGCTCCAAAAACGTCCAAAATGCTTACTTTTCCAGAATTTCTCTCCAAAGTACCTAAAATGCCAAAAGGAACGATTTATGGCGATATTTGATCAAATAAATACGATTTAGGGCTTAAATGACCCCCGAAAAGCGGTACACTTTTTGCCTTATCAAATACCCTTACACTTGAGATTTGCTTGTCCTCAAGCAAATGCGCTTTTATTCTAATCAAAATACAAGTTAGGGGTCATTTAATGCTAATATAAAAGTAATTACAACAATTAATCGTTCCCCTTTAATCATAATAAGCACGGAGATTACATACTAGCACCTCACAAGTAGTGTTTAGATACTCACATCTCTCAGGTGTCATAGAATTATATCTCATAAATGAAAATGGACAATATCTCTCACTACCTGTCGTAGAAAATAGATTACCATAGGCTTGGGAAAGGATCGAAAACCTTCTCCACTAGGCGTAAGCACCTAAGATAAACTATCAAAGAGGACTTTAAAAAGGGTTGTAATGAGGTGTAGGGATATGATAACCACGGTTTTGTTGGATAATGGAGATTTTACTGGTGGCGAGTTAAAGATCTTGATTAATCACATGTACAATATGGCGTTGCTATGCCAAGACTAGACTCGACTAACGCTAATTAAAAACTAATAAAACATAAAATAAACATAAAAAGAAACGGGATGGTAGTCCGTATGTTTTTTCTACTTTTCTTTTTCTCATTTTTTTTTATTTTTGTATTTTTCTTGACTTTAGATTTTTTTTTCTTTCTTTTTTTTTGCATACGTTCTTGCCCTACCATCCAAATAATACATCATAGGGGCCTCGGTTCTCCCCTTACACTTGAACTTTTACATACTTTACAATTTACTATTCTAATGACTCGAATTAAGATAATCAAAACACTTTGAGTACTTTTAAAATATTTACGCACATATGGGGGTAATAATGTTGTTCTTCCCCATTACTCCATTACACTAGTACTTTACCCATGAGTCCCAATCGTCCCAAAACAATATTTACAAAGATATGACTCGACTTAGCAACAATGTAATCAATTAGATATTTAACTAAGGGTTTAAACAAATGTTGTCACAATAATGCACTAAAGGTGAGTGCATACAAGGTAGGCTAAGGCGATTTGGGTGTACATTTAAGTGGGGTGTAACAAATTCTTCCTTTAAGTAAAATGCTTAAAGTTAGAAACAAAAAGATAGGTTCGAAGGGGTGTACTAGGGGTATCGTGTACCAAAAATAGGTACAACGCTAAGGGTGTGATAGAATTACTTGACCAATGTAGTCAAAGTAATTATAACAAAAACACAGGTGTAAAACAAGGGTTAATCCTAATGCCTCTTATCATGTAGTAAATCTAACTACACGAATGTAGTCTCACTTGTGGATTCGGGATGGTCCTATCGCAAGTTCTAGAATCTAAGTGCTACCGGTACACACACAAGCATTAAAGATGAATGCTTTTCCTACCAATTCTAGGGGCGAGCCTCACATATTTGAGGTGGAAAATTTTTTAGTGGTACGGTTTTGTGCTAGTCATATAACTCCTATCCATGAGACGCTCATTAAGACCAAAGTTTCACTCCTAAATGTTGTAAAAAAAATTTAAATTTGGCACTAAAATTACCCTAACAGGTATTTCTCTCAGTTTTATTACACATCTACCATTAAACAAACAAAAATCAAGCGTAATTGCATTCTCTAAGGTATCGTAATTTACCCCCCTTACACTTAAGATGAACATTCTCTCCAATGTTCAAATAATAAGATGTAAAAGTAAATAAGGTAAAAGAATGAAATCAAATACTCCCCTGATTCGCTCGGTGGATAGAGGGGTAACATGGTTAGATCTTCTTCCAAGAAAATGAACACTCAAAGCTTCCCTTCCAAAATATAAACCATCTTCTTGTCCAAAATAACTTGTTAAATCTGAGAAAACAAACACGAAACCCTGCATAACATCGGTGGGATAAATATGTATAAGGATATAATGCTTGTGGAATGAATATTTTGCAGATTCCTGGAGTTTATAAGTTAAAGATTTTATAAAGCATTTTATGATTCCGGAAGAAAAAACAAAACTTTCAAAAATTCCAGAAAACTGACCTTGACGCCGTCAGCCTGGGGCTTGACGCCGTCAGAAGTGATCTGACAGATTTCTCATGTTAAGTTTCCGGAAAATTTCTGGAAAAACTCAATTCTTACTTCCTGGAAATCCTGCAAAATATCATTATGACTCGATACAAGCATTTAACTCAAACAATTACTAATATGTATGCTAATTTAATATTGTTATGATTCATGTTCATTTGTTCTTATAAACCGATTTGGATTTCCCTTACATTTATCTTTTGCAAAATACCTTTATATGTAGTTAAGACGAAGTTAAAAAAAAATAAAGCATTTTCACAATTTAGAGACATGAATCAATAACAATAAAAATTAAGCATACATACAGAAACAAATAAAATCAAACAAACAAACAAATTAACACACAAAGCTTGGGTTGCCTCTCAAGAAGCGCTTTTCTTTATTAACGAGTCTTGTAGCTAGACTCAAGGTCGGTCTCTATTACGTGACTCCATCATTGGTCACGTTCTCTAGGTCATCCTCGGGCTTAGTCTTATATTCCGGACCTAGTTGCAAGCATTCTTTGTAGAACCCAAATATCCTACTCATAACATAGTCTACTCCTCTACTTCTATCTTTGTCATTCCTATAGTAGACTGCTTGCTTGTGCTCCTTCTCGATGTTTGACTAGAGTCGGTATTGCTCTATCTTATAAGGCATTTGGTAGGCTACACCATCGGCCTCGTCTTTGAATTTAACTATCCCTAGAGATGGGTCATAATTCATTTTAGAGGCCCCAACAAACGGCTTTCCAAAAACTACTTCAGCTAAGCATGCATCTACTACCGGGCGAACGTCCTCAACAATCACAAAGTCGGTGATATAGGTGAAATTCCCTATATAGACATGTAGTCCCCTAATTCTTCCCACAAAATTGTTTATCCATCCCGTGCTAGGAAATGTCCTAAGTCCCAGTTGCTTTTTCATTATTAGGTTGTAGTGGACTCTAGTCATGATGTTTATTGGAGACTTAAGATCTATGTACGCTTTCTAAACATGCAAGTGACCTATGTTACATGGTATGTTGAGATTGGATGGGTCGCCCGTCTTAATGATTGGGTTACCTAAGAAGTATGGTGTTTCGGGGTCATTGAATAAATCCTTATGGTACGCCCGTTCTTCCTTAGTGGGTAACCTATTGAAGTAGTCCTCTTCATTATCTACTTCTTCTACTTCACTCTCCTCACTCTCCTCAACTGTCTTAACTTCCTCCTTAAGGGAGCTATCTAGTAATCCTAGAGATCCCCGAGGCTCTTCGAACTCTTCCTCCGAATCCTCCCTATCGCTCGTCCCTCTTGTGATGGAGTTTTCTGGTGGTTCTGAAGGGTTGTAAGGTTCCTCTATCTTACCATCCCCATTCCCGATTGATTTTTGGTCTTCATTGGGTTTGGGTAAAGGTATTGTGGTAATGGTGTTTACGAAATGGAGTGGTTTAGAGGGGGCATGAGTGTTCCTAGTCTCATTTCCAATTCGTGACATGTGTTTGAAAAGTTTACTAGGGCTCTTGATCTTCACAGGAGGGGGTGTTTGGTGAGCGATTGTGACAGATTTGGTCTCTTCAGTTCGTGTTAACTCACAAACCGACTTACCAGCAATGCGGTCATTGATATCTCTCAACAAGTTACTCATATTAGTTTGTTGTTGTCTGAATTGATCCTCAAGGTTGGAAAGCTGCGTTTCTTGGGAAAGAATGAATTTTCGCAACGTTTGTTCGTGGTTTTGTTGCTTAGGTGTACTCTGAGGAGGATAATGTTCAGACCAGGTGAGTGGGGGCGAGTCATTGGATGATACACTTCGAGTTTAGTTCCAACTGAAATTTGGCTTATCCCTCCATGCTTCATACTTATCTCCGGAATTCCTAGGTCCATAATTAGGGGTGGGCCAACTATCTCCCGTATTACCGATTCGCGAGGATGCGAATTTTTTAAAAGCTTGTTTGGGGAGTTCCATGCAATCATGAGTGTCGTGAGGACCATCACATAGTTTGCATGAAGAGGTGACTTTGTTCACCTGGCTTGAAGGTTTAGTAGCCTCGTATGATTTCATAAGAAACTTGACTTGGTCTTCAAGTTCTATGATCCTACGGTCGGAAGTGCTTGAATTGTTCGAAGGCAAAGATATTGCCTTGACCGTTTTATTCAAATCACGGGGATCATTCCAACTTTCGTTGTCATAAAGAGCAAGATCTTCTAGGAGATCCCATGATTGTTCCGCACTTAGATCACGTAGCTTACCACCGGCCGCTTGGTCAATGGTTTGCCTTGTGGGGAGATTGAGATGGTCATAGAAGATTTGGACTTGGAGCCAAAGGTCTATGCCATGGGGAGGGACTTTTTGGAGTAAGTCCTTGAATCGAGTCCATGCCTCGTAGAGGATTTCGCCTTGACGTTGTTGGAACATCAAGATATCATTCCTTAGCTTGGCAGTCCTTCCCGGTGGGAAAAATTGAGCAAGGAAACGAGTTGTGAGATCGTCCCAAGAGGTGATGGATCCTGCGGGTAGACGCTCTAGCCATTGACTAGCATGGTCTCGCAGAGAGAATTGAAAGAGACGCATTCGGGTCGTCTCTCGAGTTTCAACATCAAGGTCTATGGAATCTACGATCTTAAGAAAGTCCTTGAGGTGTTGATTAGGATCTTCAGAAAGAAGTCCATGGAATGCACATCCGGCTTTGCACCAACCGGATGCGTGTCGGATCGCAAAGGGAGACACATTGGGGCTCCTTGGGTGAAGCTTCAATGCGTGTTTCGATAGCTTTGGTGGCTAGGGACGGGTACTCTCCTAAAGTACGGCTCTATGAGCGTGGTTCTGTTGGGTGGTTGTTGTTGGTGGTGGGTGTTGGGTCAAGATTCCACTTCCCATGATGTCGGATGGTAATGGTTTACGAACAAAAACCGAGAAATAAGATAGATAAAGAAAAACCAAGAAAAATTAAAATAAAGTCTCACTAGAAAGAAATTACTGAGTAGGACCTAATAAATAGAAAAATTCAACCTAAACAATAACTATTCCCGGCAGCGGGCGCCAAAAACTTTGATGCGGGCATTGGCACCCACGCACTAGGGTTTTACTCTCTCAAGGGGATCTTGGAAAGGCTTGCAATCCCCACCCAGGGCAGTGTACCTGACGATGTAGTATATGTGTGGAACAGTACCCGGGGATTGATGTTCTCTTGCGGACTTAGTGTCGTTAGGAATTGAAAAGCTACTCTAAATAGGTCTAGGGGTGAGGAGATTCCTTTTGTATTTTATTATTTTTTGGAAGCAAGTAAAAATCTCGGCGGTTTGAAGGACGTGGGCGGAATTAGTTGCTAGTCAACTAACCCCAAATAACTACTAATGCAATAAAATGAAATAACAAGGAAGAAAATGTTGTGAAAAACTAATATGAGAGAAAAGTGTGTTTACTTAGATTCCCTTACTCCCTAACTATCTTTTACCGATTGTTCAGTGTGTACATTAATTGCCGTTGGGATGACATTGCTATTCCTTAATACCATTCGTAGGGGTGTGTACGGACTTCCACATAAACTCTATAATCTCCTACTTCACTCCTATGTCAAGCCGCTTAAGAAGCTCCTAACATGGGATCACTAGAATTCGCTCATGCATTAATACAATCAAATAACCTTCAGCTACACCTTGGTTCATGGTTTCTTAAAACGCTTCAATCATGTTACACCGCGAAGTCTGCCGTTTTCTTAAGACCTAACATCGATAATCACCCATCCAATACAATTAATAACACACCAATCAATCAATAATCAATAGTTAGGTTTCATTAGATCTAAGCAACCACAAAGAAAACCTAGCCTAGCATGTTAAACAAAAGACAAGAACAAGATAGAATCAAACAACACATAGACATATTGAATGATTAATTGATTACTTATCTTCAATGTAACATGAGAGATCCAAGGGTATAAAACCCTTAAAAAAGCTGCAAAAATCATCTAGGGTTTCTCTCTAAAAAGTTCCACACTTATGACTAAAAATTATGCGAATATATATAGAAAAACAGATCTGACGGCGTCACGTTATAGCCTTGACGCTGTCACCTCGCCGTGGTTAGGGTTTCTTGATGGCCTTCTTGACGTCGTCCCCCTTTAAACTCCCAAAAAACATTCTGGCTTATCAAGGCTTGACGGCGTCACATCCATGCTAGACGCCGTCAAGGGGACTATTCAGCAGATTTTTGACACTTTGTCGAATTATTCACTTTTATGCTCTAAAAACGTCCAAAATGCTTCCTTTTCCAGAATTTCTCTTACCTAAAATGCCAAAAGGAACGATTTAGGGCGATATTTGATCAAATAAATACGATTTAGGGCTTAAATGACCCCCGAAAAACGGTACACTTTTTGCCTTATCATAGAGTAGGCATGATTTCCCCATAAGTTTTATTTTGGAGGCTTCTTTTTCATGCCTATAAATGAAAGTGTTGCATATGCGAACTCATTATTCCTTCCATCTCAAATTAATTGTCCATATTTCCTTTTTAGGATATTTTAAAAAAATTGTCCACTTTCCTTTTTAAGTAATAAAAGTGGAGGAATATTTTATATAAGCGGTTGAAAATTGTAGTGGTCTCACTTTTATTAAACTTTGTGATTGTTGTCTCCTGAAAATAATTTTGAGACGAAAGGAGTATTATAATACAACTTGCCCTATAAGTTTTACGTTTTGCCCTCGTATAATCTAAGTGGATTTTGCTACCAACGCATCACTAAAACCAAACAATCTTAGGCAATATTATATATGGGTATCATCATAACTAGTTATATTGTAAGTTTATTAGGATATCAATTAAGATGGAATGCTTAATCTTAGACAAAGATACACCCTTGGTCCCTAAACTTTTCACGAAACATCGCCATGCACCCTAAGTTTTGAAAACGTCTCCGTGGGTCCCTCTTCAAGTTTTTTGAGGCCGATTGCGTCCTTTGACCCGTTTTCCATCGGTCAACGTCGTTGCCTTCCGTTACATTTTATTTTTAGCACAAGGGTAGTATTGTCATTATGTAAAACCGTGTGCTAAGGCACATGCGGTTTCTACAGCTGCTACAGTAATTACATGTTAATAAAAGCAATATTTATTCACCACTCATCCCTAAACTCTCCTCTCTCTCATCAAATCTTATCCTAACTAGTTCCGATCAAATCTTAACAATGGCGCGATGCGGATGTGGCAGGTGGGTGGTCCTGATGACCTGTTGGAACAATGTCAACGCCGGAAGGCGTTATTATGATTGTCCGGTGGAGGTGCGTTCATGGTTGGGTTGCTTTAAGTTAAAATGTCACGTTTAGTTTAATCAATGTATTAGTCTAGTGGTTGTTTTTGATTACATGTTTGTGTTCAAGTTACGAGTTTAAGCGTCAAAGTCTTGATTTTAGATTATTGATTTTTAGGGATCCGCATTTCCCTTTAATGGGTGGTACGATCCACCAATGCCACCAAGAGCAAAGGAGGTGATCCTCTACTTGAGGAGGCACATTCACTGTAATGAGGCGATTATTGATTTTTAGGGATCTGCATGTCCCTTTAATTGGAGGCCGTCAACGCCCGAAACAGTGCAATGGAGCTAGAGGCTGCTCACCAAGCAGCTGTAGCTGAGCTCCTTCTGGAGAAGGAGAAAGTTTGCCGTTTGAGGAACTTGTGTGTAGTCTCCTAGATAGTCATCGTTTTAGTTTGCATATGGTGCATGTAGTGTCTTTAGAAAGATAGGTTTTTTGTGTTTTGCAAAGCTTCCTAGAATGTAGAATGCATGTACAGTAGTTTGTTTAGTGTTTTATGGAAGCGTTATTGTAGGTGTAGTTTATTTAGTGTTTTATGGAAGCATTATTGTAGGTTGACTAGTAGAAAGCTTTGATTTCATCAAATTTTGGTAATTGGCTATGACTAATAGAAAGCTTTGACTTATTTGCTCTCTGTCAAAATACAAAAACATCAGCCAAGTAAGAACTCAAGCATGAGATGATTTCTTACATAATGCAAAATGGATATATTTCCAAATGGATAAAATTTAGTAGTCTACATAATTCAGAAACACACATTCTTAAAACATAGAAAAAATTGTCTAGGAATTACATATTGGATGAAAACCATTGTCTTAGAAATACGCTAATATTTTTTTGTTGTGAAGCCATTTTTGCTACTATAATCTTCTTCCTAGTCCACCCATGACTTGAAAACACACCTGAAGCAGCATTAAGTTGACTTTCAGTAACAGACTGGTCGACACTTGCTTGTTCAGTTGCTTCAAAGTTGTTACCTTTAACCTTTCTCTTTTTCTGTGATGAAACTTTTGGCTGGGATGAACCTGTTTTTTGATACTGCTGTGTACTGGCTTGATTTCCAGTAACACCTCCTTATCCAAGACATGTTTTCTTGTTGTGTCCAGCATTGCCACAAATTCCGCAAACTACACTCCTACTAGACTGTGACAACTTACTTTCTTTATCAGTATCATCATTTTCTGTAAAAGCCCTAGTTCTCTTCTTTCGTGACCTACCCAATGGTTTATGATGCTTAGGTGGAAGAATGGTTGTAGGCACAGTTGACTTTTTCCAATGTTGATAACCCTTGATGGGCTGGACGTGGTGTTTGTATGTTTCCTCCCATGTCTTAAGCAAGTAACATGGATGAACCCATGATTCTACAGATCCTACTTCGATTCCATTGAACCTCATATACCGGTTGGCTACAATAGCATGTTTACATGGCATACGTGTAAGCTCCCATCTTTTACAACTACAAGACCTGGCTTTAACATTTACCAAACGCTTTTCTCCCCATCCACTAACCTGATAGTTATCTCCTTCAATCCCTAAAACGGTGTATTTATAAGCCTCTTTCTTATTGAAGTCTAACATGCGCGTTGCCTTTGGTTTAAATGGTCCCACACACTTGTCAACTGTATGCACAACATTCACTATTCTCTGCATACAATATTCTCTAACGTATTCTAAAGCAGTAATGATGAGTTGGTGCCTACCTCCCACTAGTTTCCCATTAAACACTCCACACATGTTATTAAGTAACATGTCAGAATGAGCTCTCCCTACATATGTATAGAACATGTTTTAGTAATACAGAAAAAAAATGTTGAACATTGTTGATAAACACAGATTTGTTTACTACCTATAAAATGCGACCTTGACCAATGGGCTGGTGGTATCTTACTTAACCAAGCATGTGCAGGTTCGCTAAAACTCTTGAATGCAAGCATTGCTGCCTCAAATTGTTGGACGGTTGTTGCTGCAGTACATCTCCACAAATGTGACTTGTATTATGCAGAATTCCATTGCAATTTTATATTCTCATGGATGTGCCTCAAACAGAATCTGTGTTCCGCACTAGGAAATACTGTTGCTAAAGCTGGAATGATACCCTGCAGAAAGGAACATCATTTCATTTCTAATAAAAGTATCATTTATGAAATATATAACTGGGTAAAATCAACTTTACATTAATATCACCTTTTGTCTGTCGCTGATAAATGTGTTGTTTGAATTTGGTTGCAAGTCAAGATCATCTGCTAGACAATCAAGAAACCAAATCCATGAATCTTTGTTTTCAGCCTCAACAACAGCATAGGCTAAAGGGTATATTCCATTGTTGCTATCAATACCAACAGCTGTAAGAAGCTGACCAGGAAATGGACCCCTCATAAAAGCACCATCTAATCCCAACAACTCTCTTTGACAAGCTTTGTATCCTTCCTTCAAAGCACCTAAGCAAACGTACATCCTCTTGAAAACTCTCGTTGGACTTGATGGATCTGTTACAGTTTGCACACTTATCCTAACTGTTGTATTAGGATTTGTTTTCTGCAACTCTTCAACATAGTCTCGCAAAATGGTATATTGCTGCTTATGATCACCCTTGATCTCAATTTCTGCCTTGTTTTTTGCCCTAATGCCTTTTGCATAGACACTTGGACTTCAAACTGTTTAGTGAGTTGATCTTGAACAGCCCTGATTGGAATATCTGGATTGACTTGAACTTGGTCAAGTATTTGCTTTGAGAGAAACTTGTAGTCACAAGATTTAATCTCTCTTGATTGCAAACATTTATGTACATCTTTGAAAGTTCTAACACTCCATACATCTTTAGATGTATCTTTTGCTACATACAACAACCATGGGCAATTTGTTGGTTCCTCCTTTTCTGATCGCAAATATACATCCCTTCTGCGACCTCTAGTTAACGCACCAGTTTTCCTCTTTGGTATTGTTCCAAGTCCAATACCTCCACTTGTACCACACACTGGTATTGTTCCGACACACCTAGCCCTAATTCTTTGTTTGTCATTCTTAATGAGTTGCAATTTCCTCCGAGTTTGTATTGAATGGAGGTTGATCTTATCTTTCACTTCTTTTGCAGTTACAAAAGTTTGGCCACAGAAAAAAAATACTTCTTCGTCTTCTTGTTGTGCCTCAGTTAACTTTTGTTTCTTGTATGCCCCCAGCTTTTTCTTCCTTACTACATACTCAACCTCATTCTCAGAACCACTTGCAAACTCATCATCATTACAGAGTTCTTGTATCTCATTTTTCTTTAAAAAATCATCTGGTATCTGGCTAGAACTACCTATAGTGTATATCTCTGGAGTCTCAATCAATTTGAACATAGCAACCTCAACATCAGGCTCGTCAAAAATATTCTCTTCATCAACAACTATGTTTCCATCTTGATTGTTCTCAATATCATCGACATCACTCTCAGAAGTATCTGTTTCACTCACATTTTCATCACCTAACTCTTCATCAGTCTCACTTAAGTTTATAGATTTACCTTTTTGCATACGCTCGACAGGTGTATGTATGTCCTCATCTAGATGACCAAACTCTTGTTCAGTTTCACATACCTCTACAGGACTACCTTTTTGGCTATGGTTAACACTAATCGGACTATCTTTTTGGCTATGGTCAACAGAAACAGGAATACCTTTATGGCTATGGTTAACACTAACCAGACTATCTGTTTGGCTATGCTCAACACTAACAGGACTATCTATTTGCATATGATCAACATGTGTATCTATGATCATCAAGGGTTCAATTTCTAGCACCTCAGTAGATTCTACCAAAGTATTGACTTCCAAAAGTGGTTGTCTAACTTGACTTAAACCCTCTACCACAGGCTTTTTAACAATGTTTTCTAAGAACAATTTTTTTGAGCAATATGGCACAACAACAAGGGCTGCATTCTTCTTTGATGCATCCACCTCCGAAATAACTGTCTTAATTGACTTTGGTGACATATCATCAACATCCAAACTTGTCTTACCATTTTCAACATAAACTTCTATCATCTTATGGTCTTCAACAAGATCTTTCAATATTTCTAAATTCGCAGCCTCGCGTAAGCTATATTAACCATCGTCTAAATTACTACCAGGCTTAACAAAGTAATAGTAATTTTTTGACCTAGGTCATAACCCAATTCATACATAAGAACATCCAACTCTTCAACTGACACACTATCAACGTCAACCAAATCAACTAAACTTTCCATACCTCCATCGTATATTCTACCAGGCCAGTATTTAAAAACACCATTGTGATGAACCCTCATGCTAAACATATTAGATCTACCACCTGAAACATATCAACATACCAAAGGACATTATCAAACCTTAATAACAAATTGAAATATACCCCAATTAGAAATTCCAACGATTATAGCAACAAAACGTACCGTATTTTTTCTTAGCAGAGTTATACAGAACGGTATCATCAACTCGATAACCTGGATCTCTTCTTACTTTCCATAAAGTAAAATACATGTTTTGAAATTACGAAAAATATCACAATAACATGCAATGAGGGTTTGTGAATTGTGATAATTCTTGTAACGAAAGTTTTGGGACGAATAAAAGAGGTCTTCTATGTGTTTATGGAGCGGGAAGAGGGATATGACATGTGGAAGTAATACGGAGTTGCTATACCGTAATTACATAATGACGATATTACCCTTGTGCTAAAAACAAAATGTAACGGAAGGCAACGGCATTGACCGACGGAAAACGGGTCAAAGGACGCAATCGGCCTCAAAAAACTTGAAGAGGGACGCACGGAGACGTTTTTCAAAACTTAAGGTGCATTGCGATGTTTTATGGGAAGTTTAGGGACAAACGGTGTATTTTTGTCTTAATCTTATTTAATTTGGGCATCCAGAATGGGTAACCTTTTCTCAACAAATCTCAATTATACTTGCATCAGCTTACAGTTACAATTCGTATATACATCTATCTTACTTTTTAGTACTGCTCTCTGGTACACCTATATATGACTCATATCTTTGGGATGTTGGTCCCCTGATTACAAATTACGGAGTAGTACAAATGATAAGTGCATAGACCATTTCATTTAGACTTGTTCAAGTATAATCTTGTCCTTAAGATGTGGTCGTCATGCAACATGTATGCTTTCCTTAACTTACTTACCTCATCAGCATGCAACTACTTCTATCATCACATTTTGACGTTACGTAACCGAATTGTTTATATATTTGCTACTCCATATCCTAAGAATACTCAAAACCAAAATGACTATACACTTGTTGCTATTTGGCATTTTATCGTTGTTGCATGTTTCCCTTGGTGTTTCCTTCACTAGTTTTGCATTTGGTGACTCAATTGTCGATGCTGGAAATAATAATTTTTTGCCAAGTCTCTCGAAAGCAGACTACTCTCCTTATGGTATCGACTTTGAACCTTCTGGTGGAAAGCCTACCGGAAGATACACAAATGGTTTCACCGTTGTTGACATTGTTGGTACTAACTTTGCTTCCCTCCCATATTTTATGGAAAAATAATAATACGTATGTTGATAAAATGGCTAATGTTTAAAGCAAAATATGTATGATCATATATTGTCAAGAGGTATATAAAGAAAGGTATTACATTTTTTTTACAGTTTACCCACTTTACATGCTAAAACCCTGTTAATTATATATTTTCCCTTTAATGCATTCAGCGCAAGCGTTGGGAGCCAAATCGCTGCCTTTACCATCTCTTGCCGATAACGCATCATCTAATGCTTTTCAAGGCGGCATAAACTATGCATCCGGGGCTTCTGGAATTCTAGATGGGACTGGCACACTCTTCGTATGTGAATTCTAATACAAGATTCATGTTTGTCTTCCAAGGCATTAAATAAAATTATAATCGTGCTTTGAACTCAAATTCTAAACTTGGACAGGTTGCACGTATTCCATTAAGAAAACAAATTGATAATTTTGAACGAACTAGGGTTGCAATGGTCAAAACAATGGGAGAAAATAGTACGCAAAATCTTTTAAAGAATGCAATCTTCTCAGTAACGACTGGATCAAATGATATTATAACCTACTTCCTACCAAACCTTCCTTTTATTGGTAACTATGATGTTTCCCCGACTACTTTACAAGACCTAATGGTCTCCAAAATGACCTCGCATCTCAAGGTACCTATTTCTTTTATGTACATCTACTTGTTTATTTGTATATGATATGGTGGCGGAAGTAAGGTGTCCCGGGGAGTCACGGGACCCTAGTGGACATTTATTGTATAAAATGAATATAGTATTATAGTGTTAAGTAATTAACCTTTATTTTTGGAAAGCGATTGCATACACAAGGGGCTCGAAAGATTGTTGTAGTGGACATAGGACCTCTTGGCTGTATACCATTTGTTCGTGCAATTCACTTTCTACCAGTGGGAAAGTGTCATGAAGAAATGAACATGTTGGTCCGCGGATACAATCGAAAGTTACTTAATACAGTGCATCATTTGAATAAAGAGATGGGTTCGGGTTCCATTTTCGTATATGCAAATTCATACGATGTCATAAATGATATGATACAGAATTATCATGCCTATGGTACGTATTAATAGTATATTATATCTAACCTTAAAAATTAATTCCTTGATTAAGGTTGAAGGGCAGTTTCGATTCATCTAGCTATATGAATAGATCGACCCGGATCATTTGTTTTTCTCTAACACGAATCAAAGAAGTAAAAATAAACAGTAAAACAATGATTTAGAAAAACATATAGTGTTCAAAATGTAGAAAAGTCATTCAAAGTTACTCTAGTCCGTGAAACCCCCAAAATTAGTATAATCATAAAATTAGAATACTCTCAATGGATAATACTCTACAGTAATTGAATTCAATACAATCATTGTGAAAAAAATTATTTCTGGTCCTGATCAGTTTGTCCACTTTCCCAAATCGATCGAATAATATTTAAGCCTCTATGTATGTTATAAGTTATTTGTTCACCGAAAGTTGGTTAATTTATGCTGCGTAGGATTCGAGAATGTAAATGCTCCTTGCTGTGGAGGAGCCTTGACTACAATCTTTTGCTTTCGTCTCGGAACTAAGGATAACATTACCTCAAATGTTTGCAAAGATCGATCGAAGTATCTGTTTTGGGACTCATACCACCCTGGTCAAACAGCTAATTTCATCATAGCTCAACATATGCTAAATGGTGACAAAAACATATGTTCTCCTCTCAATGTTCGTCAGCTTTACAGATTCAAGCTTTAAGTGATCGAGATTGTAGTTACGTACAACGTGCTACACATTTTCAAGATCATCATCTCGAGTTTAAGTATGTACGTTGTGTGCGTGTGTTTAGCTAGATCGTTAAGTATGTTGCATTTACATGCAAGCATTACATTTTGTAGTAGTATATCTCAAACTCTCGATAAGTAGCTCCATCGATCGAGTGCTTTTAGGAATGCACTTTCTGGTTACTCTAGCAAGTTAGTTTTCATCCTTGGAAAAATTGCTACTAAAGAAGTACTAACCCATGTAGTGTGTTGGAACAAGGTTATGGTAACATTAATTTGTGTCTTTGGCATCCTCATTTTAGTATTTTACCTCCTACGAATAAATAACACGAATGATTCTTATTAAATTTATATTTCTTGATTGACACAGATTTCTTGAGATCATGACATTACATGAACAAGTAGAAAATTTACTCCATGTAAATCTTGCATAAACTACAACGCTGTCGTCATGCGTCTTTTGTCTTTCTCACTTAGTTTCCACAGGCATTGTCTTCCCAATTGTATGTCAGATAACTTTGTTGACCGAAATTCAATGTCTGTTGTTTGAACATTATAAATTTGGTAAAGTTATTAGAGATAGATAAGTAATAATATGTTCATCCTCTAAGATCAATATTTTGCAGCAATTAGTCATCATAAGTTTGATTGAAGAATATCCTCAAAGATGGATATTTTTTGTTGTAAGCAGTAACAAAAAGGAACTATATTTGTCGCACACTTTAAAACTAGTGATTAAGACTTTAATATACTCCGTAATATATGCGTACCCAGATGTCTAATTAAACATATAAAATCGTTTAGTAACAACCTGACGGTAAGGAACAAAATCTCAATGGTTCATTTATATACCAATCGACAAAGAATACACTCGACAGTATAAGTAAGTTTTTATTCAGTATATAAGGTTCAACGAGAAACCCTTGTATATTTTGGGTAACTTATCTCCAACCCATAATTTCATATTTGCACCCCTTACACTGTTTAGATTTATTTTATTTTTTTTCAATTTTTCTGTCAATTTGTTTCAGGAATAACAAAAGAAGAGAAAATAATAGTTTTTGTCACATAGGGAGTGCAAATAATACGAGGAGTACGGATAACACCACCCATACACTTTTTTTATTCGGTTGACACTATTTACTATATATGTAAAGATTGGATCAATTGTCTAAATATGTAGCTACTAGATAAATAGATAGATAGTAAGATAGATAGAGATACTTTAGCATTCTATGAATCTGTTACTAGATATGATTGTACGAGGTCACAATTCACCCAACACGATCATCCGGGGTGAACAAGAATTGGGGATCGGATCCTATAATACTTTTTATCACATAGGGAGTGCAAATAATATGACGAGTGCCGATAACACCACCCATACACTTTTTTTATGCAGTTGACACTATTTACTATATATGTAAAGATTGGATCAATTGTCTAAATATGTAGCTACTAGATAAATAGATAGATAGATAGAGATACTTATAGCATTCTATGAATCTATTACTAGATATCGGGCTACTAGATAAATAGATAGATCCGATAGAGATACTTTAGCATTCTATGAATCTATTACTAGATATCTCTACTTGGTAACACAATTTATAAGTACGTGTGCATGCATGATGTGTAATATTCCACACAATGTCTATCGTCATGGATTAAAGATTATTTAGTTGATGCAAGGAAGATATGAAAGCAAAGACACGCAAAACATAACAATAGAAAATAAAACATACTAGAATTTATTTGCGAAAAGTGATAATTATTAGAATAAGAAGTTGAAAGTTAGGAAAGATTCATACGAAATTGAATTAATGAATGGTGTAGTTTCTATTCTATAAATGTCATGAGTTGTTGCAACTACAACTCTGCAAACCAACTAAATGGTCTCAACAATCGAGACTGAATCCTTCTACACTAGTTTAAATGCCACCTGTTTGTTTCTTCAATATACATATATAATATTAAGAATGACCAATAGCATCGAATGCACATTTCGTATATAGAGACTAATGAATGAGACGGTGTACATTAAGTCAAACTTTTGTACATTGTGGCATTAAAAATGACCATATATATGTGTTACAATAAGTCAACCTTGTCTTAATGAAAATAAGTCAACTGTTACAGTGGAGATATATTTTTCTTGATGCCAACTGTGAGATGGATCCACTGCTGATGAAGCACCATGTGTTGCCTGTGCTCATGTCGGATAATACAGCCTATTGGAAAATTGATTGGCCGGCGATAACATATCACTATATAAGATATCATATCTAATGCATGCATCATGCATGGCTAGCTGGTTTGCAGTGGTTGCTAGTTAGAGATAGGTTTGTTAGCAGAATACTTTGGCCGAAATATTAACGAAACAATGGGAAGTATGCATATATATAAAAACGTTAATTCTATTTAACCATTTCTCTACCTTTTTTTAATGACAAATATAAAAGTTTATCAAGAAAAAGTTTAAGTTAACATGTTTTAGACATAGTTATCATTTGACAAAAATCACTTAAGGTTAATTTCATGTTTCGATTCCGTAAATGTTCATTTGTGTATTTTGTAGGAGTGGACTTCCCTATACTTTTTTAATAAATTGATGTATATTTCGAATGGTGATCAAGTAATTTTGTTGCTCGTGAGCGGAGATTGACTGACCGTGCATGTGCAATTAAGAGGAAGAAAAAAATAGAAAAGCAAATAAATATATGGGTAAACTCTATAAATACTTTATGTATTAACCAAAACAACTCATTATATTTATGAACTTTTAAACCACTCATTATACTCTTAAAAGTTTTACACGTTAGTCTATGTGGTTGCAGAATTTTGCAGCGTCTATCCGTTTGCCTAATGGTCGTTTATTTTCTTAAGAATTTTACACGTTTTTATCCGTTTTTACATGTTTTTGTCCGTTTTCTTACATATTCATACGTTCTCGTCTGTTTTTATCTGTTTTTATATATTTTTGTCCGTTTCCATCCGTTTTTACACATTTTCATCTGTTTTTACACGTTTTCGTATACTTTTATCCGTTTTTATACATTTCTGTCCGCTTTCATATGTTTTCATTCGTTTTATATGTTTTCATCCTATTTTATCCGTTTTTATACTTTTTCATCTGTATTCATATGTTTTCATTCGTACAAAAATGGACGACAACGTATAAAAGGGGATGAAAATGGATAAAAACATATGAACACGGACGAAAACGTATAAAAACGGATGAAAACGGACGAAAACGTATAAAACAGGTAAAAACGTATAAAAACAGACGAAAACATATAAAAACGGATGAAAACATATGAAACGTACGAAACGTATAAAAATTGATAAAAGCATATGAAAACGTATAAAAACGACCATTAGGCAAAATGATAGACGCTGCAAGATTCTGCAACCACAGGGACTAACGTGTAAGATTTTTTAGAGTATAATGAGTGGTTTAAAAGTTGATAAAGCATAATAAGTTGTTTTGGTTAGTACATAGGGTATTTATAGATTTTGTTAATACAAATATCGCCTAAAAACGTTATTTATATTTTAACGATCTTTGCTAAGTTTTGTTAATGACAAGATACAAACTTTAGCTTGTAATAAAACATCACTTTAGTTTCTAAGTCTTATATAACTAAGCTTTGCATTTCTATTTAAACATAAACTTGTTTTATATTGTTTAAATGAAAGCTTTAGAAATATTCATTCATGAATATATTTTATGTTTAACTTGACATGAATCAATGCATAGCTAAATTGATGTGACTTAGGTCTTTTAATAAGTGTTGTCACATCAAGTATTGAAGTCTTGCATGTGCTATGTGTTAGGATGAAGTCTAGCCTTTAAGTTGATATGACTTAAATTAGAGTTGTCACATCAAGCATTCATGTATGCCTTAATGCTTACTTGCATACTTGACTTTAGTAATTGCTAAGCTACCCTAACATGTTCTAGCTTGTATTGTCACAACATGCTCATAACTAGCTTGTGTCTTTATGCAATTTAAGTGAAGATTGTGTATTTGACTTGCCATGAGCTTTAAGTTAAGTTTAAGTAGCTTGTAGGATTAATGTGACATTGTATGCATAGAGTCTTGCATGATTTGAATGTGTTGTGTCACATCATGTGTAATAAGTTCATGCATATTCATTAGTTACATTGTGTGAAATGAGTCTTGCCATCATTTGAATATATTTGTGTCATGTCACATCTTATTAATGAACATGGTTTAAGTACATTGTGTGTTTGACCTTCTTTGGTACTTACACATCTTTAGAAGCATTCATCATTGAGTCAATGCATGATAAATATTGATGTGACATTACTTGTTTAAAGGGATTTTACTTTGTGTGCAAGGTTGGACTTCATCAGACCTGGCGGAACCCTGGAGTATAACGGGCGGAACCCTTGTGAAGGTTCCGCCGGACCCGTTAATTTAGCTTTGGTAATCCAGGATAAAAGTGTAAGCCGTACGTGTGATAAAAGGGGGTGGGGGGGGTTGTTCTCCACCAAAGAAGCGAAGTTTGTTGATACGGGCTTTGAAACTTCGAGTTGGACACTCGGCTGTGACGTAGGGCAAACAGGACAAGTGAGGTCCTTGTA
>LBNU01003160.1:76512-87699 GCA_014162995.1 Artemisia annua
GTTCCGCCCAGGAGCTGACATTTATGCAGTATAAATAGAAGCCAACTTGCAAGAAAATCCTTATCACTTTGAGCAAATAATCCACATTATTCCTCTCAACATAACCCAGTAAACATTTTTGACTTGTTGTGATTATCTGTATTGTAGCAAGAATAGTCCCAAGTATCAATGAAGAAGTTACAAGTTTCAACATTGATGAAGTTGCAAAACGAAGAACTATAAGCTGGAAACTTATTAGTTATGGTTAACTACTGATATAGAGCATAATATAGATCCAGTGTTATATACATTTCAGTTATTATACCGCATGTGATATGTGTTAACAAGACTATGAGTCCGCGAGGGATGTTTATCGATTATTAAATAGGGATCAGAAATATGGTTAAACAGTAAGGTGTATGGAGGCAGTATGTACCTGCTGACTCTACATGATGTATGAGAATAGCTAACAGGCGAGCGAAGTGCCGATGGTGTTGTTACGCTCATACTCGCGATGAAGGATAGATATACTCAGACAGACAGACTGCGCCTATGTTGTCGAGGTATATATAAGTATGAGTTAGTACAACAGCGATGCGTTATAAGGATTGAGTATACGGTACCCTGAGAACTGAAACCGGCTGATATATTTTCTTTACAATCTTCTCACGTACTGTGTCACTCACCACATGTGTACTCCAACGAGGTGAGGATAGGTGTGTCTTTGCGCGAACCAGTAAGAGGTAGTATGGTTATAGTTGTCTTTGAGGATGGAGCTCGGTGCGGGTGGGTGGTGCAGGGGTGAGCGGAGGCGGGAAGAGCAAAGCGGCGGTGGGGGGGGTAACTTCCGTCTGAGTTGGATCAACTACACGGTCTCGGGCTGTTATAACCATAGCATCCCTCCCGCTCGTTCGTGTTTAACATTCTCACGTACTAACCGTAGCAGTCTCGACTCTCATCCGTTTAACCATTATCATGTTAAGATTCATCTCGGCTGTCGTTTACACTCATGTATAACTATTATTCGGCTCTTGTTTAACACTCGTGTTAAACCATATCATCTCGCCTTGTTCGGGTGGATACGAACATCTACGTGGTCGATAGAGACAGTAGAGCACCCGGTCCTTGTAGGTCCGTTATAACCAATCGACTACAGTGCAACACAATCGTAGTTTCGATAGGTCTTTCTTGGCTCTTTGTGGTATTAAATATCCTGGGTTCTATCATCCATAGTCTATCTCCCGCTTGTTTGTAACATTACCTATATGGCTTTTATACTAACCGTAGCATCTTCGTCATCTAGTTTTATTAGTGTTGTATCTATTTTATTGGATTTAATATAACTGCTTGAGTTCCTCAAAGTACTATTCTCAATTCCTCGGCATCAGTTCGTTATAGCATAAAAATGCAAAAATAACGCTGACTAAATATATCCGATCTTCTCTTAACTAATAAATAGTTCTCGTGGGTAATTAGTAAAAAACACAAGATTATATTACATCCGCTCACAAATAGTGCTCGTGTTTTAAAACACATACCTAGTGACCTCGCTCTTCTCTAGTTTTCGCATCAATTGGCAATACAGAGTCTTCCGTTTCAACAGTTAACTCATAGATCTTCTTCCTTGCATAGAACAAAATTTAGGTATTATTGAATTGTTGAAAAACCTGAATGATCGATCCAGGATTTTGAAAATCTCAAAGAAGGGAAATTCATTCAAAAACTACCGCTATTTGGAAAAAGAAAAGTTTTCTTGAATGGAAAGTAATTTTGAAAGCTATGTAAATTCAATTGATCAAGATCTTGGCATGTCATTTCTATGGTGATTTCAAACCAATGAAGTCAAGTTTTGATAATCAAAAAGGGTATCCTAATCTTTATTAAAAACATTAAAGCTAAGAAAATGATTTATAAAGCTTGCCAAAGAATGAGCTTTGAAAAAGCTTTTTTATGTCAAGACGGCTAATGGATATTTGGAAAAATATTTCTAAACCGTCCATCCAAGACACCGAGCGAAATGCGAGAGCGATGATTCATCGACCAAAGATGAGCGCCGAACCACGATAAACAATCGTGTTGTGGTTTGATCGTTCTATCTCTTTACTTACATGCTTTACATATATATTGTGTTGTGATTATATATTATCTTTGAGTTCTTCAAAGTACTTCCATTCATATAATAAAGCAAAACGTCACAATATATCTTTAACTAAAACGGGTAATTTGCAAAAGATAATTAAATTAAAAAGCGGTAAACTATTCAACCCCCCTTCTAGTTTTCCACACCTTTGTTTGTAACTGCTAAATGATAGTTATTTCTGTCAGTTGACTTTTCTTGTGGTTGACTTTGACTTTCGGGTTTGACCTTTAATATGAGTAGAGATTGGGATTAACCCAATATCGAAGGTATGCCAATACATTTGAGGTCCAACTCCACTCTAGTTGGGATATGGTTTCTCTCGGCCCGCCAAACAAAAAATTAAGACTCTCAAGGGAATGAGAGAAGACCATCTAGTTGGACAAGTAGTCGAGACAAGCCTGTATTTACCAATAGCAACCCGCATTGATTTAACAGTAAAACGAGTTCGAGTTACTTAACAAAAAATTCCAACTATGTTCCCCTGTACAAAGTAAGTCCATAAGCTCGTTGAATTTTGCCAACTCTCTGCCACTTCTGATGGGGCGACGCCAGTCCATCTTTATTGAATTTTATCATTATCACTTTCACATCGATCACTAAGACAACATTCATGTGATGTTTTAAGTGGGATTTTATTTATTTTTTAATTTAAGAAAGAATGTGATTACCCAACTAAAGTTCATTCCAAAAATATATATATAGTTTTTTAATTTTTTCTTTCTGTTTAACATAAAATAATAAACTTCGAATTTTACTATTATAATCTATGCACCTAAATTTAAAAACATCATATAAGGAACATTTGTGTGCTAGTTTCGAAATCAACAAAAGGATTAAACAACATAATTGAGACATGGAGAGAGGCACTAGAAGATAATGGCTTATGGATTAGCCGAGAGAAGATTGAATATCTAAGGCGTGACTTTAGTGGCATTGAGAGTGCCCACAACAAAGAAGTGGAAATTTGTATTGGAGACAAGATCTTACAACCAAAGGAGTCTTTTAGATATCTTTGACCGATGAATCCTAAGTTCTTGAGGATAGACGAAGACGTATCCCACCATATTAAAGAAACCTGGTTGAGGTGGAGGGCGGCTACTAGAGTCATTTGTGATAGACAAGTCCCTTTAAAGCTAAAGGGAAATTTCTATAGAGTCGCTATTAGACCATCCATGTTGTATGGATTAGAGTACTGTCCAATTACGAAAGCCCAAGCAAATAGGGTGGAAGTGGCGGAATTGAGAATGCTAAAGTGGACTTATAGTAAGACCATGTTGAATATGATTCCGAATGGAGACTTTATAACGGATGAAGTTGAAACTATCAGCACCGGTTGAGGTGGTTCAGACTTGTTAGAAGGAGACCATAGTCAGCACCGGTTAGGAGAGTGGAGATATTGGTAGTCGACGGCTTGAGAAGAAGGGGTAGACCAAAACTTAGGTGGGAGGACACACTGAAGCATGATTTGAAGGAGCTTCACTTGTCCGAGGATATATATGACCTCTGATAGAAATGAGTGAAGGACTAAAATTCGATTAGGAGGTTAGATAGTAGGTAGAGATTTGTATAGCTAGTTCCCTTTTTGCTTTTTAGGCGAGTTGTAATAGCCCCTCGTGCACTTTTTGCCTATGCATTTGCCTTCGCTTTAGAGTGCCCTTTTACATCTCATTGCTTCCTCTGTTTTGACGGTATTATTTGCCTGTTCCGTATATGCTTCTTACCTGTTTCTTTGTTATTTATGTGGTTTTCTTAAGCTCTTGGTCCTATGCTTATTTGTTTCATATGCTACTATGCGTTGTATGCCCTATTGTTCCTTTCTATTTCTTACTCTTTATGATGATATATGTCTTTTGTCTATTTTTTTTTCTTCATGCTTTCACATTTTTTTTAGCACTATCACATTCTTTCTTTCACTTTGCCGAACGATTTTCTGGAAGCAGTCTCCTTACCCTCGAGTTACTAAAAGGTAGGGGTACGATCTGTCTACATTTTACTTCCTCATACCTAAGCGTTCTAGCAGGATTAGATATTGTTGCTGTTGTCGTCGTCGTCGTTTATATAAGGAATATATGTGAACCTAGTGACAAATGTTAAAAGTTATTATGCTACGAAACTTGTATGCATGTATCGATATATAAAGTGAAAACAAGTTGACATATTAAACTATATCACGTAATATATAAAGTGAAAACAAGTTGACATATTAAACTCTATCACGACATATAAGATATTTTGAATATAATAAGTAGTAATATCAATAAATTGTGGTAAATATATTTTTAACGAATTGTGGTAAATATAATTTTAATGAGTAAGTTTAAACAAACACAGAAGTAAATAAATAAATAAAAACTAGCAGGATATTCGTGTATTGCGGCGACAAATACCTTGTAATTAAATCTTTTGACAAATAATGTTATTTAATAATACCTTTTTCGTGACAATAACTTTATATAAGACGAGAATTTTAGGTTTTATTAACTTCAAAAAATGACAAACTACATTAAGGCAAAATTAGATAGTAAAAAACATAGACATGCCTTTTTTTGTTTTATAAATGTTCGGGTGTGTTTTAATAGAGTATTTAAAAATTTATTTTAGTGGTTTGTTTGATTTGTCTCATGTGGTTTAATTTATTGATTATATTTTTTTCATCGAGAGTTTTTAATGATTACACTAAATGAATGTGTTAAATACATACATGGCGCATAAGTTAATTATACAACATGCATTTGTGTTGTTTAGTATCTATATCTATCTATACTACTTTATAATGTATATGAGACTTTCTATGAAAAGAAGTCTTAAAAAAATAAGCATACCCACTTACTATAAAAGGATAGCCAATAGCTTGCATACATATAATTAAAAGTTGATTAATTGTCTTAAATTGTTTGGACTTGTAATAAAAATCAATTTTAAAAAAGTTGATTAATTGCCTTAAATTTGTTTGGACTTGTAACAATAACCCATTTCAAAAAATTTGATTAATTGTCTTAAATTGTGGACGCTACATTTGTTGTATTTTCTCTTTCTAAATACTTGATAATATCATAAATTCAATCTTAACTGATTATGCAACTGAAATACTGTGAAAAATACTTTGAAAAAGATTATCGCTGGAAAATATAAGCACACGGGTACCCGCCGCCACAACGCGCGGATACCCGGCTAGTTAAGTTACATAGATGAGATCATGGATGTGGCGGTTAGATTTTGTAATCAATACCATAACCTTCATTTTGTTGAGTAAAAATTGATTACCCTATTTTGCGATGTCACTACTAAGTCAAAAATAAATCCGCATAAATAAGAATGTATGGTTCACCCCTAAGTGAAAAATAAAGATGTAATCTTTCTCATATTAAATATCTACATTGTTATTTTGCGATGTCTTTAAAAAAATGATTTTACCTTTTAGACAATTATTTCTTGATTACATTTAGTTTATAAAGATATTTTTGATTAAATGTAATATGGTTAACCTAAACAATATTTATTACTATTTTTAGCAGTGAGAACTTAATCCGAAACATACCAAATAAAGTTGAATAATGATATTTGTGGACGGAGGAGTATTAAAAATTCACTATTTGGAGTATTCTCACAATATTTGTGAACATGATTCATCATAATCATTTAAACATAAAAGTTATAACTAAATCATTTTGATTTCATGTAACTATGGGTGTTAACTGAACCTTCCCTTAGAGCAAACGTAAGCCTCAGTGCCAGTTGATGTTTAATCCCATTAGTCTTTCACTGAGAGTTGGGATTGAACACATGCTATTTTATGCGATAAACAATTTTTAACTGAGTGAACCGATCGAGCTTTTTGCTAGGAGATTGGTATCGCTAGTTCAGTGTTGTAGTCTTGTGCTACTTAGTTAAGTTAGTTAAAATAACATACAACGAAGAAATTAGGAAACTTGTTTTTAATCAACTTTTTCAAAAGAATTAAATACTCCATCTACCGACTACTATACTATATGTCTACATGCTTGTTCTTGCCCCAACCTTATGCACATACTATCCCGTGACGAGGCTAATGGTTTCCTTTCTTATCTTATCGCTGTACCCGAAGAACGAAACAGAACTCAGAATACAAGGACCGGTGAGAGCATTGAAGCATAATTTTAGTTTTGTGTATAGTCATCTACAATTCTTCAAAAATGTATTAATATATATATAAATTTTAATAAACATTCAATTGCTATCCCATTAAATATTTTAGTAGTATGAATGAAAACGAAACTAGGGATGGATGATGGGTGTGTGCACTTCCACGTCAGCTTTCATGCAGTCATTTTCGGTGCACAACACGAGACGGTTAAGCGTAAGTCTTATGAAAATGGCCTTTGTCCTCGATCATCACGTCATATCATATAGTATGTAACTATGTATAATGTTTTTAAGTACTACTTATTTCTTCAAAAATAAATATAATATGTTATAAAATGGAATGCAACATGACGATTTACCTAGTTCATTTTTTTTTTTTTTTACAAATGGCGCATATCAGTTGATAATTTGCACCTAACAAGCATAAAGTCATGGGTTCAACGCCGCACCCCATAGCCACAACAGCCAAGTAAATCAAGTATGTCTCCCACATTATGAAAAGACAACTGATTGTAAGCCGGTTCAGATTACCGATTATTAACCTTAATTGCACATAACCAAGTAGTTCATTTTGGTTACATATTAAGATCATACTAAAACTTCTCTCAAATGACATTTTGCTAGGTATATATGTATATTCACACATTAGTATACGCACCAATTTTATCACATACGAGTACTTTTTATATACGACATAGCCTTGTGCCCAATGCAAAACGGTCGTAAGAATTCTTTTTTGCTAGCTTACAATTTTTAATTGTATTCTGTATATAATGGATATCGGTTTTTAGTTTTGTAATTTAGAAAAAACAGAGAGCAAAGTATGAGTACATCTGTACGAACAAATTTGAATTCTTTTGAAATTGAAGAGATGTCGTTGGTCCTTTGTAATGCTCTTAAAAATGAGGCTTGGAAGTTGTGATTAGGTTAAGGATTTGTACGTATGTTTTATTAAGGGTTCTAGATGTGCATGCTTACATAGTTGTTTGCTACTCTTTGTTATCGTTTAACTCGCATGATTCACACCATCTTTCTAATAAAACCATACAAGCTTTACACATACAAATCATACTATAACCATACTATTTTGAAGGCATGTGCACGATTTTGACTTAAGTCAAATTTAGTGAATATATATTGTATGAGTAATATATTTTATAATAATACCATGTATACACGGGGTTTTAGTATTAAGGTTAATTTAAAATCCATATTAGTATTATAAAAGGGAGATGATTTGCACACTCCACTAAATGATTGGGACACTCCAATTAATTGTATTTGGACCTTTATACCCTTATATGGGAGAAAGAGTAAGTGTAGTTGTGAGGGTATAAATGTCCAAACACAATAAAATGAAGTGTCCCAATCATTTAGTGGAGTGTGCAAATCACCTCCCATTATAAAAATTGTTCCATTTAAAAGTTTTAGGTCCAATTACCGGGTATTTATTTTCATATCTAAATAACTCGTGTATATGTTTGTGTATTTATAGAAGTCAATATGATTCAATTTTGACCAAAGTTGGTTTCATTTTTGAAATTTATTGGTCAATCAACATGCTTTATTTTAGCGTGTGGCAAAATTAAATCATGCTCTTTCATTGGTGTGATTTGGTTTTCTATAAAAAAATCTATTTCATTTTTGTGTCTTTTCTTGTTATATAAAAAGATGTGCATTGTAAAAAGTTTCCGTGCCTATTATCCAAAAATCATACAAAGATTATGAAACTTGTGGTGCGTAAATTATGCCTTAAGATATGGGAAATGAGATAGTATGTCCAACTCCAATATCTCTATTTGTCAATGGGAGATCGAACACCTTTGCCGTTAAATATGTATGTTTCTTTATACATACAGGAATGAAGTTAAATAATAATAATAATAATAATAATAATAATAATAATAATAATAATAATAATAAATGTGATACACAATATTAATTTATATTATAGTGTTAAATATAAAAACCATATGAATTTTTTAGACCCTGTCATCATCTATCGTAATTCTAGTTCTTTACGCGTTTTTTTCAAATGTCATGTAGTCGATAAGAGAAGCTACATCAGGTCTAGCTTTAGTCTATCCTCCTATCTAAGGTTTTGTCTACCCATTCTCCTCAAGTCATCGACTCTGTGAGCTTATCTCACTCCTAACTGCGTTGTCTGTGTCCTCCTCGTAATCCGAACCATGTTGGCCATACCTATTCCATCTTGTTGATGGTAGTCATGAATTTTAGTTTTGCTCTAAATATTCATTCAAAATCATGTGTAACATGATCTTACCACAAGTTCACCTTATTTTTGTCACCTCCATCCTATTTGTTTGAGCTTTTGTAATCGGTTAACACTTTGAACCGTACAACATATCTAGTCTAACAACCACCCGGTAAAAGGTTTTGTTTAAGCTTTCAAGGGATCTTCCTATCACACAGTGCTCTTGTAACCGCCCTCTATTTCAACTAGCTATATCCTTTTATACTATGGGTTACGTCCTCGTCTATCTTTCCCAATTTGTGTATCATTTAACCAGATATCTAAAGAAATCTTTTGGATGTAAGATATGGTCTCCAATACATACATTCACATCTTTGTTTCGGTCATTCTCAATCATGTTGAATTCATAAAGTAGATATTATGTCATCTCTCGTAGACCATTGTCTTCTAGTGCTTCCCTCAACCATCAGATGCTCTCTATCAACCCTCACGAAAGCTCGTTGAGAATCGAGAAGAAAAGGTATGACTGATGGTTGATCCGTAGTGTAAACCCACTTTCTTAAGGAAATACTTTATATTTCCTACCGAGGTCCGTACACCGGTTTCGCTCCAACATACATATCTTGACTAACCTCTTATGTATCTCTTCGGGTTACCTTTATTATTTAGGTCCCTCCAAATCAACTCATGTGAGACGTTGTCACACGACGTTTCACGGTCTAAAAATTCCATGTGCAAGTCTCATTGACTTTCTTTATAACTCTTCATAAGACTTCTGATATGGTGAATTGCGTCGCTTAAATATTAGGTTTAATTAAGTTTTTGAAAATTAAATATTATGTCACACCCCCAGAATCTGGTTGCAGCGAAAAGGTATCTGGGGCGTGACTTCATAGCACAAAGTTATAGTTACATCGAACAACCTACATGATTCGTTTTGAAATACACGTACGATAAAATTTAAACAAGGTTTTGAATCATTACAAATGCAATATCTTCAACAATAAGTAAATACGATTTTGAAAAAGTTGTCGAACGATGAATATTTATATAAGTCTTCAAAAGATGTGACTCGAAGGCTCATGCTCCATGATATGTCAATCTACTATTACAAACCTGAGAAATACATGCTAAAGTGGCATCGATATTGTTGGCGAGTTCATAGGTTTAAGAATATAAAAGCAGTGTGGACCACAAGATTTCTACAACAATTGAATTCCAAATATGTTCATGAAAAGTATTAATGTTGCATTAAGCTCATGACACTGAAGCCTCGACAGTTATTTTATATATTCACCCAAAACAGGTGCCTTGCCAAGCACCCGTACAACATCAAATGAAATGCACACGTTTGACCAGTTGGAGCGACCAACCCGAACAGGGAGTTTACCTCCAATAGATTTATTCACAACATTCACGCTTACAAAGTAATTAATGGTTAATGATCATGGGGACTTTAATGGAAAATTTGGTAATTTAGGCAATTCGTAAATGTTTTATGTACTTGTGTCCATATGTAAAAACAAACAATGTATTCTCACCCCAAGTATTTCAAATCAAATTGTAAAACAAGTAAAAGTGGGACTATGAAACTCATGTCAAGTATTTAAAGTACATGTGAAAATGTAAAATAATGAAATCAACCAGGAATCCTAATGCGGCATAGAAATATAAGTCGTGTAGGAAATATGCAACATTTACTATATGCGTATGCGTTTTATGAAGTTTAGCACCTTTATATACTTGTAGTGAGGTTTTAACATGTTACACAAGTCGGTTGTTCAAGAAATATTTTTCAAAACACGTTTTAGTTACATAGAAATCCTAAAAATTTCAAGTCACATTAGTCATGTTTAATCCGTTTTGGAAAGCGTGTATCTAAATCGTTTTAAGTCCATTTTTTCTCGTTAAACTCTGTAAACCTAGAAACGTGTCCATTTTCATTATTTCAAAGTCCCGGTTCGAGAAAATAAGTTCCAAGTGTCGTTTTCATTAAAACAAAAGTTTGGACAACGGGATCCTATTTCAGAAAACATTTCCTAAATCGGGTCATTGCTCGCTTCTTTTCTAAAGAAGGCAATTGTTTCAAAGGGTATAGGTTCATCTTTGTCGAGTCCATTTTCTAATAAAGGTAGCCTTTCGGCTTGGTTTTGCACCAATTGTCCTATAAAGTCAAAAACGCGCCAAGGTACCAAAACTGTCTCAATTTAAGAAAACTACACCTACGGTCTTATGGCCGGATGCGTTCTTCATTATTTATCGTTAGGTTTCGAATTTAATATCCTCAGAAACGTATAAGAGTCATTTACAACTGTCTCAGCTATTGCAAAAGCCCAAAATGCTCTTAGATTAGGTATTTTACACAAATATACCGATTACAAATTTCTTTGTCAGTTTTGAGTAACTTTCTTGTACGATTTTTAAAAGATATCAAAAACTCTAATGACTACGAAATTTGGTAGGACTCAACTTAACACATGTATATAGGTCCACATAAATTGTCAAGGTATATAAAAGTGTCTAGATATGATTTCTAGATCGATTTAGGGGTTGGTTCAATAAGGACAAAAAGCTGAATAAAATAAGTAACTTATTCTTAAGGTTTTGCAACATTACAAGAATAATCAAGAGCTAAACTAAACATGGCTTGCATAAATAAGTACTTATAAGTATGAAAAAGAGTGTATATATATATATATATATATATATATATATATATATATATATATAT
>LBNU01003160.1:91716-103548 GCA_014162995.1 Artemisia annua
GCTTCTGAGCAAAACAGCTTAGGACCCGCAACCAACCGTCTAAACTTTACAGATTTTTCAGCTGAACATTTGTCACTAACTCGTCAAGAATTGGAAACATTGTTCTCTCCTTTGTTCGATGATTCTTTTGAGACACGTGCACCAGATGTATCCACTAGTTCCGCTGCTCAACCTGATAATATTCAAATACCTGATACAACGGTTACAACAACAACAACTGTAACACGAGATGCACCCCCAACTGAATCACCTACGATAGAGGAACAAACCGCTTCCAATACCGACAACCCAACTGAAGATCTGAATCAACAACAAGTACCCGAACCTGCAAATTATGATCCAAATGCGTTCTTCAATCCGTTTGCTCCGACTCCGAACCTTTATGATCCAAAGAAGCTCTCACTTACGACAACTGGATCGAATCAATGCAAGAGAAATTCAACCAATTCAAACGTCTTGAAGTTTGGGAATTAGTTGAACAACCGGATGGATTTTATGTCATTGGGCTAAAATGGATTTGGAAAAACAAGTTGGACGCAGAAGGCAATGTTATTCGTAACAAATCACGTTTTGTAGCTAAAGGATATACTCAAGAGGAAGGAATTGACTTTGAGGAATCATTTGCACCAGTGGCTAGACTCGAAGCTGTTCGAATATTTTTAGCATACGCTGCTCACAAAAACATGGTCGTTTATCAAATGGATGTGAAAACTGCATTTCTGAATGGTCAACTACGTGAGGAGGTATACGTTAGTCAGCCAGAGGGATTCGTCGACCCAGAGCACCCAAATCATGTCTTCCGACTTAAGAAGGCTCTCTATAGTCTCAAACAAGCCCCCAGGGCGTGGTATGATAAACTTACTGCTTTCTTGCTTGCAAATTCTTTACTAAAGGTTTACTAGATCCAACTTTGTTTATTCAAAAACACGGGGAAGATATTTTAATTGTGCAAATATATGTCGATGACATTATTTTTGGCTCTACAAACAAAAAGTACTCAAACGCTTTTGCCAGATTAATGAAACAAAATTTTGAAATGTCAATGATGGGTGAACTTACGTTCTTTTTGGGACTACAAGTTCATCAGTCTCCCCGTGGAATTTTCCTAAATCAGTCCAAATACGCTCTTGAGATAATTAAGAAACATGGAATGACCAGTTGTGATACTTACAATACTCCTATGGCTAACACAACTAAGTTAGATGCGGATCCAAATGGGAAACCAGTTGACCCCACAAAATACCGAAGTATCATTGGGTCACTGATGTACCTCACCGCTAGTAGACCGAATATTGTATTTGCTGTATTTATGTGCTCTCGCTATCAGTCCTGTCCTACTGAACGTCACCTCAATGAGGCTAAGAGAATCCTTCAATACGTAAAGGGAACCATTCATTTGGGGATCTGGTATCCGAAGGATTCCGGTTTTGAACTAATAGCTTTTTCAGACGCTGATCATGCAGGGTGTATGGATACACGAAAAAGTACTTCTGGTAGTTTGCAGTTTCTAGGAGATAAACTCGTGTCTTGGCAGTCAAAGAAGCAGGATTGCACCTCACTTTCATCTACAGAAGCTAAATACGTTGCCATGTCTGCCTGTTGTGCACAAGTCATTTGGATGCGTACACAACTAATGGACTACGGTTACTTATCAACAAGATTCCAATGTATTGTGGTTCGAAAAGTGCGATAGCAATCTCATGCAACACAGTTCTGCACTCAAAGTCTAAGCACATTGATCTCCGTTATCACTTCATCAAGGAGCATGTTGAAAAGGGTACAATAGAGTTATACTTTGTGGGTACTGAATACCAACTGGCAGATTTGTTCACAAAACCTTTAGCTCCATCAAGGTTTGCTGAACTGGTCCACCGGATTGGTATGCGGTGTTTGACTCCAGATGATCTCAAATCTTTTCTTGAAAATAATTAACTGAGTCAAATACCAAAATTATTTTTGTAAATATTTATCAAAAACAAAATACAAAATCAAAAAATCTTCAAAAAATTCCAAAAAGATGTTACATTTTATTTACCTTTATTTTATTTTATTTTGTCTTGTTTTTCATATGCATGTACACCACTTCGTCAACACTTTGGTTTATCAAAAATTTTAAAATTTTCACACCAAGTGTTGAGGGGGAGAAAATGTTCTTCAAAATTTCAAAATCTTGTGCAAACATGTGTACTTGCATATTTCTTTTAGTTATGATGTTTCTTTTGTAAATGGTGGAACGTCAAAGGTTATCTCGTATCATTTCTTTTTCCTTTTACTTCTTTGTTAGCCTAATATGTCATTTCCATTAACTGTCGTTACCTTTAAACTGTTAAATAAATACATTAGGACATGTTATATGGTGTAAATTGTAGTCTAGGGACTAAATCTGCCAAGTTGTCAAAAAAGATTCATAAACTTAGACAAAAACAAACACCCCCCCCCCCCGTTTTTACTTCTTCACAAAATCAAAAAAACCAAAAACAAACACTCCTCTTTCAAATCTCACGGCTCAAATTCAATCCACTAATCCTTGTTCATAATCTTCAAACTGTAAGTGATTTCTTGATCTTTGGCTAATTTTAACAAACGGTTTTCAACCAATTACGTTTTTAATGGCTAGATCTTTCGTTATTAGGATTATTAGAACTAGGGTTTTCGAAATCATAATGTATACGTGAATAATGTGTTTATGATTATGTAACCATAGGGCTTTTGGTCTTAAACAATGTCTAATCATATCCCCATCACCTAATCATCACAGATTTCATGTTTGGATTGATTTCGAAAAATAATGTTGCGTTAGAATTAGGGCTTTATGATTGAGTGATGTTTTTGTGTTTATTATTGGTGGGATTTGTTAGTTTAAGTGTTTGTAACATGTTTGTGCTTGTTAATTGTTACAATTCCACATATTACATGTTCTAGAAAATTAGGGTTTATGTTCGAATTGGGGCTTTTCATATGTGTGTTCTTGAGTCTAATTAAACTGCGTATACGTGTTCTTGCAAGTGTTAATTGATGTAATTCAGTGGTTTCACAACATGAATTCTCGTTAATCATGTTCTAGATAATTTTTAGGGCTCGAAATTTTTTGAGATTTTTATGAATGAGCCTTGTTGTGTTTCTAACTCGTATTTATCACTCAATACACAGGTTTCATTCAAGGAATCAAAGATTTCACAATATAACGTACGACTTCAATGATTTCGAAAATTCTTGTATAAGAATTTTTTGAGAAATGTTTTCGAGATCTTTTCTCAAAAACTTTTTCGAGATCTTTCAAAATTTTCGAGATCTTTTCATAACTCTTGTTATCGAGAAAATCTTAGAAAATTTTGAAATCTCTCAATAAAGTTTTCGAGAAATTCAAGTTATCGAGATCTTTTTACTAAAAGGATTATCGAGATCTTTTTCTAAAAGGTTATCGAGATCTTTTTTCTAAAAAGATTATTGAGATATTTTTTCCAAAAAAATTATCGAGATCTTTTTCAGGCCATGTTTTCGAGAAACTCATCTAAAGAGTTTTCGAGAACTTTTGCTCATCAAACTTTTCGAGATCTTTTCTGAGGAAAATTTTCGAGATCTTTCTTGGACTAAAGTTTCGAGATATTTATTAGTGATAGTTTTAGAGAACATTGTTTGTAATAATTTCGAGATCATGTGTAACATATTTTTTTGAGTATTCAAGTGATTGTAACTTTTCGAAAACTTGTATATTGGATGAATCCTCATGAATATGTGTATTGTGAAAATGTTATTTAACTTGTGATTGGATTGTGTTATTATACATGTTACCAAAAGACTTATATGCATTAAATGATATGTCATCTAAGATACATGTTAAATAATAATATCGTTATTAATCACATATTAATTAACTGGACCATGATTGCAACATATATGTCTTTGAATATCAAACGTGAACTCGGACTAATAACTAACATATCTGGATGTTTGATTTCATGACATGACACTTTCAGAACACAAATGGCTCAACACGATGAATCAGTTCCACAACAACAGAACCTCCCATTACTTGCACTTGGTGAAGTCCTCCCTGCTGACTACAACGTAGGCATTGATCAAAACAATCTTCGCATCGACTTCAACAAACTCAGCATACCTGATGACACATGCAAGATTGTCAAGAACATACTTCTGGCTCATCCATGCAAGCCATTGCTCACCAAATCCACATCAGTACCAATCTTCTACATCCATCAGTTCTGGCACACAGCTAAGGCCAATTTGGACGACAAATCCTTTACCGTCATGCTGGATCGTCAACAATACACCGTTGATTATGATACTCTTCGTGAAGCTCTCATGTTACCAACTTACAACGAATATCATCCGATGCTGACTGAACTGGAAATCCTTGACTACTTCATTGATCTTGGATACGATATTCCTGATAATGAATCACTCACACTTCTTTCAAAATTCAATGTCAAATATCTGCCGCAACCATGGAGAACTTTCTACATGCTGATTGTCAGATCCATCTCAGGAAGAAAGAGTGGTCATGAGCATCCAAGGGTAGAACACATGCAAGTATTCTGGGGAATGATGACAATGACACCGATTAACTTTGCTGCACCAATAATGAGCGACATGCTCCATCACATTCATACTGATCGTGACAGGGCCGTGATTCCGTTCATTAGGTTCACCAAACTACTCATAGCATACTTCTGTGAGAAAACCCCTGACTTCATCAAGAGGATGCACGACATGACAGAACCAAAAGATATTGATGAGTGCTCAAACACTCATCATTTTTGGTCAAATCTAAAATGCAAAACATCTGAAAACACGCAAAAACGCATCAAAATGATGAAAATATCCAAGGATCGTGTTTTATATGTCTCAAAAGCAAAATGTTTAAAAACAATTGAAAAATGAGCAAAGTTTGCAGATTTGGCAGTTTCAGTCCCCTAACTTTCAAAGTTTGTCAAAATTAGTCCCTAGTCAAGTTATTTCAAATAAAAGTCAACTTAAGTCCTTGAAAATTCAAAAATGTTCAATATTGATCCTTGGATAAAAGTTTTCATGAAATGGCAAAACAAACCCCTCAACTTTGGAAATTGGCAGTTTTGGTCCCTGGGGTTTCAAACTTTGGAAAATCACATTTTTGGTCCTTGGGTTATTCACAAGTGGCAAAGTTGGTCCTCATGGTTACTTTGGGAAGTGTGCAAATTCAGTCCCTCATCTTTTGGAGAATTGCATAAATGGTCCTTGTGTTAGTACTAAACCAAACGGCCCTTGTTTATTACCAAACCCAAATCCAAAAACTTACCCCATCAAACCAGTCCAACCCAACTTGCCCTTTTGTTTATCCCTTAACCCACCAGGCCCAATTCCACCCCATGGCCCAACACCCTTATAATAAAAAAACCAACACCCCCCGTTTTATTACTCCCTCCCAAAATAAATAAATCAAACAAACACCTCATCCCCTCCACTTGCATACCTGCTTCTGCAACCTCCCCTCACCTCCAACTCAGCTTCACCACTCCATGTCTCCCCAACCTCCAAATGATACAAAATGCATTAATTATCCCTTGAATCCCTCCAAGCTACCCCCAACTGCTCACTTTGACAATTTGGCGCCAAAACCAATTTGAAGGTCAAGATTGTCTTAAAGTCATCCAAGGGCTCAGAATTGAGATGGGATTTATTCAGAAGGTCAAGGAAACCCTAGAGGTGCCCTATATAAGGAAAGAGATGGAGAGAGAAGGAGGCTAGTTTTTTAGTTTAAGTCTTTAATGTCGTTTTTACTAATTATCTAAAATTCTAGTGTATTTTCAGTTTAGAAGCAGTGTATTAGGTGATCTTATTGTATTTGAACTCAATTTAATCAATCAATTTCAGTTTACCTTTTGAATTCAACTTGTGATCAATCTTTATTCAAAAATCTTAACTTAACTTCACTGTGGTATTAGTTGTTGTTATGGACAAATAAGCTTATATAAGCTTCTTATATACCTTGTAAAAGCTATTAGTAACCTTAAAATTCAGATTAAGTTCAAAAATAAAAATACCAAAAAAAAAATACAAGAAATTAGTAGAAAAATAAAAAATCACAGCTTGAAGATGATGATGCAAGGAGAAGGGTGATTCTGGATAGCAATAGGTTAGTGAACCTTTGGGGGTTCTATAGGAAGTAACTTTGGTTCTTGGTTTCATGTTCTATGCTTGGGAAGCCATTTGTAAGCCTTTTCTCAAATTGCATTTTCACTATAGCTTAGTTGAATAGCTGCTCCCTATGTGTCTGTGTGCTTATTTAGTATATTAGAGTAGAGTTATTGATTTTAATTCTCTGTTGGTTCATTAAAATCCTTTATGCTCAGATTTTTACATTTCACTACATCTTTAGTATAAACTTGATCCTTAGACAATTGCTGTTGTAGTTAATGTTTTTGCACTTAGACTGGCTTGTTACATCATTATAAGTTCTTATGATTCAGTTTTATGGTCTCAATATCCCATATGCTTCAAAAATCTCTTAAATCAGTTTTTAAGGGGGTGTTTGGAATTGCTGAATAAGTGGTGTTCTTGGTTGCTTAATGTGTTGTTCTTGGTTATTACATGTCACAATAAGGTTTAATAGAGTAAACAAGTCATAAAACTCAGTCCTCTTTTGCAAGAAAAGTCAAAACCCTAGTTTAAGCCCATTCACTTGTGCACTGTTAGGATTTGTGACTTCTAATCCCATCATTTCCATTCACAAGTAGTTAATGTAGCTTCATTTATTGTAATTCTAGGATAATCCATCAATTTCAGTAGCTAGGATCTAACCAAAACTCATAAAAGTCAAAACAAGTTCAAAATCTAAAAAGTCAAAGTCTCACAAAAAAAAGTTTTTGAATAAACTTTAGAATTTCATGTAGGACTTAATTTTAGGAGTTGGATTTTGTGCTTTTGGATTCTGAATCTTTGGTTGCTTGTTTAGTTACAGTATTTTTCTTGAATTTTGTTTAGCTTGTTAAACTGCTTAAATTTGCTTATGCATTAAGCTGTTTTTCCAAAAGTTGCCCTGTGCACAGCTTTTAACCATTGTTCATAAGCTTCTATTTTGTTCATTAGTGAATCATTGTCTGAGTTTTTGGGTGTTTTGGAAAGCCATCAGTGGTGGTTTCAAATTCCTGTGCTCAATTTCCATTCATTTGCCTTATTAGTTGCTTAATTTTGCTCATCAAATAGCTATCACTGAGAAATCCACACTGACTCATCAGTGTGGATAAGCCACATTCATAAGCCCTTATAGAGCTTATCTGTTGGGCTTAGGCTGAGTACTTGGGCTTTTTGGGAAACTCATACACCCAGCTTTTCACAGCCAAGCTTATTTTGAGCTTCTGAGCTTGTTGTAAGCTCAAATCTAAGCCTGCATAAGCCCCCAAGGCCTGTTTGGATCTGTGGGAACTTGGGATTGCTTATTTGATTATTTTAGTTATTTCAGTGTGGTTTGCTTGTTGTTTTAGAATCATTCCAGTACCTTTAAGTTGTACACAGCTTATTTCCATTATGTGGATCCTTGGATAGCTTATTTGAGCTTAAAAGTTCCAATTTTCAAGTCAAAAAGCCAACTGTTGGGCTTATTGACTTGTACACAGCTTATTCTTAAGTTCCATCAAAGTTGTTTTCACAAAAGTTTTTCAATTTTAGTGTTAGAGTAGTTTGGTAAAAGAAAAATCAAAAAAAAAAACATCAATTTAAAAATAGTGATAGCTTCTATTTAATAGAATTTATCTTTTTAATTTATTTTCTATTTTTTTTATTAAATACTTAGTAGTTTTCATATTTTTCCTAGGTTTCTGGCATCACATAGTATTTGTACAAATATTTTCATTATTTTATCTTTTAATTTGGTAATTTTAACAATTAAAAGTAGTTTAATTAGTTTTAAGTGAAAAATCAAAAATTAAATCATTCAGTGTTTAATTTTAATCTCTAGCATCTTTTTATATTTTTTCTAGCTTTTATTAATTATAAAGTATTTTTAGAAAATAGTTTCTTAATTGTTACTGTTCATTTGCTATTTTTCTTAATTAATTTAGTTTAATTAGCTTTTAATTGGTAATTAAGTAAACTAAATCTAAAATAGTTTATTTATAAAGTTTAGGAGTTTTTTTATAATTTTTTAAGACTTCTGTAATTGTTAAATAGTTTTAGAAAAATTTTGGTAATTTTCTAAATTAGTTTAGTATTTATTTTAATTTAAATTAGTTTATTAGTAATTAGTAATTAATTAATATTAAATAATTAAAAAGTCTAAAAAGTATTTTTCTTTTTCTTAAAATTTTCATTTGTCATTAGGATTGTAAAAATATGTTTTTCATCATCTAGGTGTTTATAGATTTCCATTTTCACTTTTATTTTCGTACGTAGACGTTTAATTAAACGTAAACGTACACTTTTAGATTTGTAAACGTTTCCATATTTCCAGTAATCATTTGTAGTGTTAGATTATCATTTTCATTCATAATCTCGTAGTTTAATCCCAATCAATCTCTTTCACCAATCATCGTTTCATAACCACTTGATCTCAAAATCGTTTTCAACACCATTTCACGCTTCGTCGGGACATAACGACCTGGGAAGAACTCCTATACTCTCCTTGGTGTATTGTGCCTTATATAGTTTGACTTTTGTTGACCAAATCCTTGGTTGACTTTAGTTGACCGTTCAGGACCAATCAAAATTTGGCGCCGCTGCCGGGGAGGCGTGTCGCGTGTCTTAAACGTTTTCCAGTATCGTGTTTTTGAAACACAACTTGTGTATATCGTCTATCCTTTGTATATTTACCATATATATATATATATATATATATCGTATTTTCATCTTTCAAAAACATAAAAAACACAAAAATATTTTCTCTTTGTTTCTAATATATATAAAAGAAAAAGAAAAGGGAATACTTGTCACCAAGTATTCAACAAAAACACCAAAAAAATAATAAACATCCTCCGTCTTCCGTTGAAGGAGGGCGGTTGTAAACCATTCCCAAATAACAACAACAGAAAGATAATCGTGAAATCAGTTGTTGCCCGATTAGCTTTTAAAGCAAAAAGGTTTCGATTGACGTAACGGTTAACAAAAAGAAAAGACAACAAAAGAAAGATAAATAAATAAAAAGATTTCAAGTTTTCTTTGTTGATTGGTTTTGTTTTCTAGTGCATGCGCACTCGTTCTTCTAGGTCTACAAGCCCATTACGTGTGCTTGGCAGAATTCCTCGGAGACGACGTAGACGTTCTGCACCCGCAGTCGAATCCGAGATTCGTACTGTTTCTACCACTTCTGTCGTCATGGCAGATCTTCCTATGAGTGAGCTTCTCCAAGCACCCATCGAGGTTACGGAGATGCCATTGTTGTTCCAGCCATCGTGGCTGACAGTTTTGAGCTCAAAACCGGGTTACTAAATCTTGTAACCCAAAGTCAATTCTTTGGTTTTGAGCGGGACGATATGCTCATATTCGATGGTTTAACAAGATCACATCTACCATCAAATACAAGAATGTCCCATCTGAAGCAATCAAACTTCTTCTCTTTCCATTCTCCCTTGAGGGGCAAGCCCGGGTTTGGCTTGAAAAACAACCCCCTCATTCTATCGAAACATGGGAGGATTTAGTCAAGAAATTTGTGAATGAATTCTATCCTCCTTCCAAGACCACGAGTCTTAAAAATGAGATCATCAAGTTCACTCAGAAATTTGATGAATCATTTAGTGAGTCGTGGGATCGTTTTAAGGAATTGCTTCGCAAATGTCCTCACCATGGTTTTTCTGAGTTGATGCAACTCGATACTTTCTACAATGGTGTGAGCCAAGCTGATCAGGATTCTCTTAATGCCTCCGCGGGAGGTAATTTCCTGAGTAAAACAACAAAAGAAGCTTTAGCGATCATCGAGAACAAATCTAAGGTCCGCACTACACGAAGCAAACCGGTTGTTTCCCAAGTAAGTGTTGGTCCTTCTTCTTCATCGCCCGTGAGTCAGTCTAGCACCGATGCTAAGATTGACAAACTCACGGAAGCCATTCAAGCTTTGGTTCTCTCCAACCAAAAGAAAGTCTCTTTTCCACAAACTTCTTCTCCTGCTGAAGTTAAAAAGGTGGAAGTCTGTGTTACCTGTGGTGGCCCCCACGCATATTACAATTGTATGGCCACCGATGGTAACCCCTTTGAAGCTAATGCGATAGCTGGTCCTTCCAATCATGGAAGTAACCAATTTCGTCCGCCGATGGACCCGAACTATCGTCCCAACCACTACCCTGGACCTCCCGGTTTTAATCAAAATCAAAATGTTCAAAACCGTAACCAAAATTTCCAGAACCAAAACCGAACGAACCAAGGTTATCAAAACCAAGGTAATTTCAATCAAGGTCATGGTTACCACAATCAGAACCAAGGGTTTCAAAATCAAGGTTTCCAAAACCAAGGAAACTTTAACCGAAACCAAGGTCAGGGTCATTCCAATCAAGGGAATTTTCATGGAAATAATCAAAATCAAGGAAATTTTCAGAACCAAGGTCCAAACAACCGAGGTCAAAATTTTCCTACTCAAACTCAAGCTATTGTTCCTACCGGACCGTCATCTGATGAGTTGTTGAAACAATTCATGAAATCCCAAGAGGAAATGAATCGGTTATTGGTCAGCCAGATTTCTGAGATCAAGAAGTCTTTAAATGATCGACCCTCGGGCTCAGGACAACTTCCGAGCAACACGATCGCTAACCCGAGGGGCGATGCTAAGGCGATCACAACCAGGAGTGGTGCTTCATATGATGAACCCGCGATTCCTACTACCTCTTCTTCCTCTCCTCCAAAGGTAGTGGAACGTGAGCCTGAGGCGACAAAGGACAAAGTGCAAGTTACAAGCCCACAAAGTACAGCACACGTCCATCCTCAGGTTGTCCCAAAAACAAAACCAAAGCCGGGAGTTGTCTTTGAACCTCCAGTAACTCCGGCTGAGGACCCTAAATCCAAAACTTCTATTCCTTACCCATCACGCTTAAATGAACAAAAGCTCCGAGAAAAAGCAAGTCGTCAAATGGATAAATTCTTTCAAATTTTCCAAGAATTACACTTTGACATAAGCTTCTCGGATGCTATCCTTCTGATGCCCAAGTTTGCATCCACACTCAAACACTTGTTAAGTAACAAGGAAAAACTGTTTGAAATGGCTAAAACTCCGCTTAACGAGAACTGCTCAGCAGTTTTGTTAAAAAAGCTTCCCGAAAAGCTTGGAGACCCTGGGAAATTTCTATTACCTTGTGTATTTCCAGGGATGGTTGAATGCTTTGCCTTGGCCGATCTAGGTGCAAGCATCAACCTGATGCCTTATTCAGTGTGGAGGCGACTTTCTATTCCTGAACTCACTCCTATATGCATGACTCTAGAGCTTGCTGATCGTTCAATATCTCGTCCTCTTGGCATTGCTGAGGACGTATTCGTGAAAGTAGGAAAGTTCCAATTTCCAGCTGACTTCGTGGTGGTCAATTTCGATGCTGACCCACGGGTTCCTCTCATTGTTGGAAGAGGATTCCTGAGAACGGGTCGTGCTCTCATTGATGTATTCGAGCAAGAAATCACATTACGTGTGGGTAATGAAGCTATTACTTTTAACCTCGATCAAACTTCGAGGTACTCCTCTAATTATGACTCTGAATCGGTTAACCGAATAGATGTCATTGATGTTGCTTCAGAGGAGTACGCTCAAGAAGTTCTTGGTTACATTCATAATTCTTCGGGTGGTGATTCCGCTCCGTCTTCTCAACCTATCATTTCCGACTCTTCCCCTTCTCTCACTCCGTTTGAGGGAAGCGATTTCCTTTT
>LBNU01003162.1:4202-17534 GCA_014162995.1 Artemisia annua
TTTTTTGTTTCAAGTGAAAAGATATACAAATAAGCTAGGCTTCCAAAAGAAGCCGTGGCTCGTTTGCTTATTTTTGAGCTTATTTTAGTGTCTTTACGTTTTATTTATCAAGTTTTTACAAGTCTTATTTATTTATTTTTATGAAATTTGTGTCACGTTAATTTTAGGGTTTAGTAGCGAGTTTAGAATTTAGGGTTTAATAGCGAGTTTGTTTCTTTTTAGTTATAGCGAGTTTGTTTTTTATATAAATAGCGAGTATATGAAATGAAAAAAAAAAAAACATAGCGAGTATATGAAATTATCTAGCGAGTATGAAATGAATAGAGTACCATAGCGAGTTTCATGGTAAAGTCAACAGAGACCATAGCGAGTATAGAAAAGTCAACACTATGGATAGCGAGTTTGGCAAATTTAGATAGCGAGTTTGAATGGTCAAACTAATATAGCGAGTTTGGCAAAAATAATAGGTAGCGAGTATTATTTTTTATTACATAGCGAGTTTAGTTTTTATTGTGTCAACTTTATTTTTAGTCCAAGTTTATTTTGAGTCGTGTCTTGTTTTCTCTTCTTCTTTTCTTATTTCTTTTTCAAGTCGAGTTAGACTTTTATTTCCCTCATCGTTCATCGAGTGAGGTTTTTATTTTCTTTATTCTAAACGTTATGCTGTCGAATTTTATTTAAAATCTTTTTAGTGTCTTTTACTTTTTAAAGTCTTTCGTCTTTTCATTTTTAGTCTTACCTTTTATTTACGTTAAATGTTTTTACAAGTCTTTAAATTTCTTTGTCGCTTTAAGTTTTTAATATGAGTCTCGAGTAGTTTTAAAACGTGTTTGCTTAGTAGCTCAAGTTTGTGAGCTAAGTAAGAGCTTAAACGTTTGTGATAAGTAATTGAAAGATTGCTTAGACGTGTGAGTTAATTATTCGAAGACGAAACCTTTGAACGATTATTTCACTCATCTTGAGTTAATTTCTCTTCAAAAGATTAATTAACAACTAATCTCGAGAAAGGAAAATAACTCGTCGCAAACTTTTACCTCAAGCTTAACGAACTTATTCGCGTCGCTTTGCAAACACATTGTCTTTTAATTTCATTTACCGTTTTATTTACTTATCGCTTTCATTTACCGCTTTCTTTAGTCATTTTATTCATGCAACTTTACTTGTCTTCTTCTTTCATGTCGTTTTACCGCTTTCCTTTACTTTAATTTGTCGTTGTAGTGTAGACAAACCCAAACCTTCTTTTTTTAAACGTTATTCATCACACATAGCTCACGGTCTTGAGTGACGAGATCCATATTCAACCCTCGTTGGGACAACGATACCTAGTGGTTCTTGCTTTCATAGCTAGTTCTGCCTCGATCAGCAGGTCACTTCGGTAATCTCTTGTGGATTACGCTTAGTGTGTTCGGTGGTGTTCCAAAAGGTCTACAGTCGTGGGGTAATCTCCAACGACTCACATAATCGTTGGTGTACTTCGGTATGTCAGTGAAAGCCCTTTCGGGGGCATCCGATTAGGAACGGCCTTGGTAAGGATTAGAGAAAGTCTTCACACTATGCTGTTGACGATCTCGAAGTCCGAACTTGTAAGTGCCAGTATGTTTATTGCTAACCAAGTTTTATGCAGCTCAACATACCGAACTTACCATGTTCACCACCATCACTCAAGTTCCACATGCTCATACCAACATCTAAAAGGAGTCGTCAAAACTGTTCAACCATGGAAATCTACTCAAAAAAGATGTATGGGCATGTTGGAAAGGCGTATTCACACCTGAGATAAAGAAACCGATGATTGATGCTGATTGCTGAAAAGATGCAGATTCATCATCTCATGCCTACACTTCAACCACAAATATAAAGACATCATGATCAAGGAATGGGCTTCAACTATGCTTCCACAACTCTGATGCAGAAGATCATGATCCAGAAAAATGTAAGCATGACATCACTTAGACAATCACAATATCACAAAGAGACACATACACTCAAAGATGACTTGAAGCTAATTATTTGGATGAAGAGCGAAGAGCAAAGTCAAAGATCATCATATACATCAAGGAAGTCATCTTGAGTCGTACATCAATGAAGAATCAACAACTACGAGCTACAAAAGCATCTACAAAGATCACAATGCAAGAATTCAAGAATGATTTTCAGGGGTGACCTCCCTTAGGGGGAGATTGTTAGGAATACGTTTTTTGTATGAGAAAGATTCGGTCACCCCGAGATATGATTAAGCATTGTTTAGCTCGTAGTAGTTATATTAGTTAGTAAAACGTAGATTAGTAGTAGATTAGTTCGCGGAAGAAGGACGGGTCTTTACCCACTGTATACCTGATCTGCAGCCCAAGTGGCAAAAACCCATGTACATATAAATACCCTCTCCATCCTTGGAGAGGGTAAGCCTTCTCATAATCTATTTTCTTTTTTTTTGGTTTTCTCTTTAAGGCTTCAACTTCTTTCTCTCTCTAACTTTCTCTCTCTACATTTCTTTCTTTCTTTCTTACATGTAAACGAACCAAACCACAAGATCTATACGTGTTTGTGAGCTTATTTAGTATCCTACAAATAAAATTGTAAGCTCGATCTCGTGAGTCTATTATGCGTCCCTGATGTGCACATTTCTTCCCCCTGATTGCAGATTCTCGTGGAAAATGAGTATTTTTGCATAGAAATCAAGAAAAGTCAAAGAAAGCAACAGAACACCCACTCTTTCTTCCCCCACGATGTTTTCGCGGAATCGGAAGCATACACACTATGTTTACGATGGAAAACGGAGGCAGCGTAACCATGTATGTCCAATTGGTCGAATATGTGTGAAGTACCATAAATATCCCGTGAGAATCAACTGCTGATAACATCTCTACTCTTTGATACTCCTCTCAGCTAACTTTACCAACCCCATTATGATTCTATCAGCTCTTTGTAGTGACTACTGATGGAGAAAACCCAATATGACGAACTTGAGGCTGAAGTAAAATAACCCAAATTTGTGACTTAAACTTGCACCATCGAATCCCTAAGTACTCTATACTCTTCAACCAACCAACCATCAAGTATAAGACGTACATCACCGCTTGACTATCCACAACTTCATATGACACTGAGTACTACAACGTAACTCCTTAAAGTGATAGTTATTTTGTGGTAATAGAAAGGAAGAATCACAAAAATAAATAGATATCCAGGTCTTCGTCATTGTAAAGGTTAAAAGCTCAAACAATGATCTCGAAGAATCTTCATCCAACCAACCCCGAAAATTTGTAATAACCAAAATACCAATCTTTCAACCAAAGCATATACCAAAAATGCATACCATGTATTAAAAAATCCATTTGATAAAACTAGATAAATTTTCATTCCAATGTACACCATTTTCGGATAAAACAATTCCATGCCCAATCCTTTTGTTTAATATCAACCCAACCAAAAAAAAAAATAAATAACATTTCAGCCCAATATTGATCCAATCCAAAAGAGTTATAACACCTGGGTCCATACCCGATCCAAACTTAGCTATTAAAACCTTATAACCCTAATTTTATGTCATTAGGTAAACCCTAATCACAACAAATCCACCCCCATCCTAAATATCTGTCACCAAACTGCTTCTCTTCCAGTTCTAAACTCATCTCAATAACAAATCCATTTAACACCGATTTAATCTCAACTACTTTCCTCAGCCAACACATTCACATCTCAACCGATCTTGATCTAATCTCATCTCAAATCCATCATCACACGAAGACAAACACAAATGAATAATATAAACACAATATCTACCGAACCTAAATCATTACCTTTTCAGCGCGAATCGAATCAAGAATGCATCTTTAAGGGCTTCAAAATCCTCAGTGGTCTCGGGTAGGTGATCTTTGTATTCGTTTGTTTTTTAACTGAATCAAAGATAGATGATAACATTATTGTTATTGTCTTGTCTTTATTGTCGGATAAATAAAAGAAGTTACACTTCTTATAGATCGATGAGGATACTTTTTTCATGTTTTTGGCCTTTGGTCTTGAATTACTTAATGTAAACCATGAAAAGAAATCACTGAGATCATTGTTTATCATTTTAAATTTTTGAATGATGTTTCAGTGCGGAAATGGGAATAGATTAGATATGGTTGGTGTTGTTTGATGAATGTGACGATGGGGTTGGGATTGAATGAGTTGATGTTGGTTGTGTTTTTGATATGGTCTTTGTCTGTCTTCATCTTCTCCTTCTATTTTTTGTTTACGTTTGACTGTGAACCAAGGACGACCAAACATTTGTAAGATAAGCCGGGCTGATGATGTCTATGAGCTGAGGTTACGATAGCGTCTTTGGTATTTGGTTTAAGGTCAAAGGTCTTCTTCTCTATTCGAAAAAATCTCCAGTCGAAAAAATCTCTATTCGAAAAATCTCTAGTCGAAAAATCTCTAGTCAAAAAAATCTCTAATGAAAAAGTCTCTTGTCGAAAAAGTCTATACAAAAAAGTCTATTCGAAAAGTCTATTCGAAAAAGCTATTTGAAAAATTTCAGACTATTCGGAATTTCGAGGGTTTTGCTATTTGAAATTTCTTTACAAGAAATTCCGACCAATTTTTTGTCGATATTTCCGACCAACTTTTCCGGCCATAAGTTTTTTCACAGGTTTGGTACAAAGCTGTCACGATATATTGATGGACACAAAAAAAACTGATACAAGGATAATAATACCCTCGAAACAGTTGTGTGAACAACAGAAACGATTTAAGTATAGACTGTTAGAACCTAAGTTTTCTCCATTTTAGTCAAGTCTCGGTTATTTCAACATTTGTAATAGGTTGCTATGATTATTGATTATGTAAACATTTAGGATGAGTCCAATACTCGTCCAATGGGCCTAAAGCCCACTCGTTTAGAATAAGGAAGGAGAAAGGGATGTTGCCCTAGCTCCTCTCCTATAAATAGGAATGCATGTAATCATTTCTATTTGTTGGTTATTTCAATACACTAAAGAAACTCTTGCATTTTTATTCTTCATATTTGTTATAATCAACCAAACTCTATTTCTCATCTCATTTCTACCAAATCTATACTTGTGTTTACAATATGGTGACCTAACAAGTGGTATCAATCGCTAAAAGAAGGTTTAGTTTTTTGTTTTTGTTTTCTACGAACCAAAAAGTACCTTTTTTATTCGTTATTTTTTCAAAAAGATTGCTACTTTCTTGTTTGTTTCGTGTTTCTATCACATATTTGTTATCAAACTTGTGTTACAAACCTAAACAATCAACAAAATATCAAATTTTTTGAAAAAATTCGTACGATTCTAAAGTTGTACCATGTTTCGAAAACTTTCAAATTTTCAAAAAGTGGTTCAAGTTTGCAACTTTCTTTAAGATTTCAACATTTTAAAGCTAGTTGTACAAGAATCTTGGAATAAAAACGTGTTTTTGGATTGCTTTTATCAAAAACAAAAATCTGCCAAAAAGTGTACTTTTTCGAAATCTTTAAACCCTAACTTTCGAGATCTTTTGTGACTGCTCCTAAAGTGTTTTCGTTGGTTACTCAGTGCTTTTCTCTCTTGTATAAGAAAGAAAACACTTCGACTTGTTGGATATTTTCGATATTGTATAATCTCGAAAATTTGTGGAATTTTTTTTTGAAAATTTTGAACTTTCGAGATCTTTTCTGGATTATTGAAATCTTTTGATTTTCGAGATCCTTGGAAAACTTTCAAAATCCTTTCATAATTTTCGAGAACTTTACTAATTCCAGCTACAGTAAAATTTCTCGAAACTTTGTTAAAATTTTCTCGTTAAATCTGTTTTTTCGAGAAATTTTGAACTTTTTTCGAAATCTTTGGGAATTTTCGAAATTTTAGTACTTTGACTGTTTTTCGAGATATTCAACATTTTAAGCTTTAGAAACATACTTGGGATAGTTTTCGAGAATTGGCATAACACTTATACCTTCTACAAGATCCATTTTAACACAAGTATTTCATCATGTCTCAACCACCGTACTACAACTTTCATCATCAGCAACCCTATCATCAAACACAATTGTTTCGTCAACAACAACAACAATTTCAACAACAACAACCTCAACAATCATATCCATATAATCAAATGGTCCTACAACAACATGTCATGATGCATCAACATCAACAACTGCCTCAACCTCCACCATTTCCAATGCAACAAATCACTCAACCGTCGAAACAAACTCATTGGTTTGACCAAATGTGTGAAGTAATCACTACTCAACAATCAAGACATGAAGCGGGTTCACTTGACACACCACCTATGCTCACACCCGGTAATTATGCTCAGTGGTCAAGTCGATTCCTAAGATTTCTTGAACTCAAGAAACCACATGGCAAATACATGAGACAAGTTATCAATGAAGGCCCATTTGTAACACCGACTACCCATGTCCCTGGTGATCCTAATGCTAATCCACCTGTACCGGAATCATACAGACCCTATACTGATTCTCAACTTACTGCTGACCAACTACTTCACAAAGAAGCTGATGAATATGCCATGATCTACATTCTTCAAGGCATACCTAATCCAATCTTTCGCAGTGTTGATGCTCAGAAAACTGCTAAGGCAATGTGGGAACATGTTCATCTCCTAATGGAAGGAACTCAGTTGAATCAGGAGGACATGGAGTCAAAACTTTACATGGAATACACACATTTCATGATTGAGCCAATGGAATCACTTGAGTCATACTATCACCGCTTCACTAACATCATTAATGACCTCGATAGACAGAACATCATCTTACCAAAGATTGCTGTCAACACGAAGTTCTTAGGATGTCTTGGTCCTGATTGGCAGAAGTATGTGACATTTGTTCGACAAGCCCGAAACCTTCATGAAACACCATATGGTTTGTTGTATGACTATCTGAAACATCATCAACTTGAAGTTGACAATGATCGCGCTCTCAGAGGAAACTACTCACAGCCCCCACCTACAAACTCTTTGGCGCTTGTTGCTCAATCACATGTTCTGGCTCCACCATTACAAAACAATGTTTATCATCCAGAACAGGCTTATCACAACAATCCGTATCCGTATTCATCTTATGATTCTTCATCGCACCCTCCTGCTAATCAATTTGCATCTTATGACAACAATGACACCTTGTCTACACCACTCACTGCTAATGATGACGATGATGATGAGGACCTCAACATTCTCAACCAAGGAATTGCACTCATAGCACGGGCTTTCAGCAAATTCTCTAACAAGTCCAACAATCGATTTCGTTCATATTCAAATACAAGGAATCAAGCTGTCATTTACGATGGTCGCGTTGAGATTTAGAATCGCAACAGTAACAGATTTGGATCGGGTGGTAATATGGGTAACTCTAATTCTGGACAACGGTTTAACAACAATGGAGGATTCAGGAACAATGGTGGTGTCCCTCAGAGAAAGGCAGAGATTGTTGACACAGGGAATACTGAATCAGGGAATACAGTCATCAGATGCTATAACTACAATGGAATAGGTCACTTGGCAACTGCATGTCCATCACCGAGAACTCAAGGAAGCAAGTATCACAAACAGGCATTACTCCTTGCTCTCAAAGATGAAGCCTGCAGCAACACGAATGCAAATGACAACAGCTTCACGGCTAATGCACATTCTGATGATGACATGGAAGATTCGGAAGCTGATGTTATGCTGATGGCCAACATGCATGAACTCCACATAAGTGACTCAGGCCCAGTTTATGACACTGATGGTCTATCTTAGGTAACTGATCTTAACTCATGCCTCATACATGAAATTGCCTCCCCATCTGCATCTGAATCTTACAAGGAACAAGAAGTTCAAAATGATTCATTGTTATCTACACACACGAATACTCAAATGGACACAAAGGTTTTTTGATGATTTTCAAATTAACCCGGTTGTCACATTTGATGATTCGGATACTGAAACTGTCAATGATAACAATGCTCACGTTGAACATTTTGATCCTTTGTCTGGTCCAGATTCAGAAATTCAGTCCCTTCTTATGATTAGTCAATCTCAAAACGTTAAATGTCAAGAGCTTAATGCTAGATTGAAAGAGAAAAATGCATCATTAACTAGGGATATTGAGTGCTATAAATTTCAACTGTCAAACGCGGAAAAACTGATTCAACGGGAAAAAGGCTTTGAAGCTGCTTTTCGAAAATCTTCTCGTCACGAAAAAGAGTTAGAACACCAAATTGCTAAAATTATGGAATCTAAAAATGACTTAGCTTCTGAGCTGGAAAAACAAGCGTTTGAACACAAAAAACAAGTCGCACAACTTGAGGAAATAATTTTAAAAACCAAAACGGAGTTGTCAAATTGTCAAGCTGAGTTCACGGAACATAAACAAAAAACAAGAAAGAAAGTTAAGTCATACGTTGATGAGATTGTTGAATTGGAACACAAGCTTAAAGAATTTCAAAATGTTGTGTATAAAACTGGTAATTCAGTGACTACCATTCAAAAGTTTTCAGTAACTCAAACTAACAATGGTCACGGCTTTGCAATTGGAAGTGATTCACCATGTTTTTTACGTGTAGCACTCAATGAGATTCCAAAGTTATATAGTGCAGATCATCTCTTTGACGATACTGTTGTTCGTACTGTTGTATATGATTGTGAAGAGGAATATGAAATTGAAGAAGAGAGTCGATCAAAAATGGAAAATGTGACATATAATAAACCTTTTGATTACTCTAAATTGCCTCCTCTTACTGATATTTTCACACCGCAAAAAGAGAAATCTGAACAACTATGGTACATAATCAAACCTCAAGAAGTTACTTCTCATGTAGCTCCTGCTAAACCAGTGGTGCAAATAAATGGTCCTTTACCAAATGATAACAAACTTTAAAATCTTCCTACATGTTGTTGTATACTTAAGTATTTCGACACGTTCATGGATAACATTGAACAATTAGATGAAGCCATTGAACGAAACTCTAAAATAACGGTTTTTACAATTACTACTCCTCATGAGAGAGAAAAACGAGAAGTATTTCAAAAACAGTTTTTACCAATTGCACGACATTTACGTCATTGTGCTCGCCACTGGGAACAGGAACTTCAAAAAGAAGTCTCATCTATGATGAATGTGTTTCAAGAAACTGAACAAGCGATTTTAAATCAAAAACGTCAAAATCATTTTTTACAAAAAGAAGCTGATCGACTCTTGGAACATGTTCTTAGTGCTTATATAATTTCTGTGATTATGAATTCTCTTTTTGAATCTGGTACTTCTATGCTTGTTGATGATCACTATGATGATGTTGAGTTGTTATCTAAACAAATTGAGACATTAAAAGATGAAAACGTTGATCTCCGAAAACACAATGATGATGTGCAAAACAAACTTTCAAATGAGATTTCTCAACTCAACAAAAAGCTTGAATGGTGTCAAAACCAAAGTCTTGATTTCGAACTGGAATTACCAAGTCTTAAAACTTCCACAACTTTTCAAAACGAAAACGAGGACCTTAAAAGTAAAATCTCGAGATATGAAAAGGAAATTGCAGAATTGCAAGAAGTTACAGATTTTTGGCAAAAGAGTCGTGATGAATATTTTTATTCTAACCGAAAACTCGACAGTGAAATTCAAGATAAAATGCACATTATCATTGAGTTGAAAGAGAAAATACGTAAGCTTGAAAAAGGAAAATCTGTCAACACTAATGTAATTGCTCCAGGAATGTACTCATTAGACATAACAAATATAGCACAACACACTAAGAAGTCTAATTTGGATCCTTCCACTTCTACAGGAATAGTTGCCACTCATAGCGTTAGCAGATCCAAGCATAAACGAATGAAAAGGAAGAATAGGATTTTGCAACGTAGAAGAGAGACACTAGAAGCCTCTGAAGTAGAAGAACACCCTAGGACTTTGAATAAGACTCATCCTGCACTAGATTTAGATACTGATTTGGCAAATTGTAATTCTAATCTATGTGTAACGAATGATGAACCTTTGAATGTTTTAAAAGTTGATGCTTCATGTGTGTTTTGTCGTAAGAGTATGTTATCTGGTGATCATTCTAAATGTGTTGCAAATTCTCTTTTATCTCGTCTTAAGAAACGTACATTAGGCAGAAAATCTAGGCCCACTAATGCTTCTAAATCTGTGCTAGGACTTATGCCTTGTGTAGTTTCTAAGAATGATATAGTCAACCCAGTAGTTGCGAACAATACCTCTAGGATCATGCCAACTGTCACTGAATTTGATATAAAGAAGGCTAAATCTAGTTGGAATTGGCAACGTTGGTTACAAAGGACACATAACTTTAAATGGATTCCTAAAATTGTTAACATGTGTGCTTCTAACCCAACGGAACCCACAACTTCTTCGGGTTCCACCCTTACCATTGTACCATCGTCGTCTCTTTCATGTGATGCAGGTGGTGCAAATTGTTCTCTGGATTGTTGATAGCGGATGCTCCCGACACATGACAGGCAATCTCAAACTGTTAAAAAACTTTGTCTCAAAGTTCATTGGTACTGTCAGATTCGGGAATGATCATTTCGCTGCAATTATGGGCTATGGGGACTATGTCAGTGGGAATATCGAAATTAGTCGTGTTTATTATGTTGAAGGCCTTGGTCACAATCTATTTTCAGTTGGTCAATTTTGTGATGGTGATCTGGAAGTTGCATTCAGGGAGAAAACATGCTTTGTTCGTGATCTACAAGGAAATGATCTCATGTCCGGCACACGTGGAAACAGTCTTTATACAATTTCAATGTCCGACATGACCGCTTCCTCTCCCATTTGTCTACTTTCAAAGGCTGAATCGACAAAATCCTGGTTATGGCACCAACGCATGTCACATCTCAACTTCCGAACTATGACTGATCTTGCTCGCCATAAACTAGTTGACGGTCTTCCAAGGTTCCGATATGCAAAAGATCACCTATGTCCCGCTTGTGAACAAGGAAAGAGCAAACGTGCACACCTCACCACCAAACCAGAACCGAGCACTGATCATGTTCTTCAACTTCTTCATATGGATTTATGTGGACCAATGCGAGTACAAACGATTAATGGGAAACGATACATACTTGTGATAGTCGATGACTTCTCCAAATGGACTTGGGTCTACTTTCTTCGAAGCAAAGATCAAGCTCCATCAATGATAATCACCTTTCTCACGAAAATTCAGGTTCAACTTCGCAACACAGTAAGAATTGTAAGAACAGATAATGGAACTGAATTCAAGAATCAAACTCTTCGTGCATACTTTGAGAAAGTTGGAATTGAACATCAAACATCAATTGCACGGACTCCCGAACAAAATGGAGTGGTCGAAAGACGCAACAGGACGTTAGTGAAAGCCGCACGAACGATGCTCATTAATGCTCAATTACCAGATTACCTTTGGGGAGAAGCCGTCTCTACCGCATGTTACACCAAAAATCGTTGTATGATCAATAAACATCACAAAGTCACACCGTATGAAATTGTTCACAAACGAAAGCCCAACATACAACACTTTCATGTATTTGGATCCCTTTGTTATCCGAATAATGATCGTGATGATCTTGGAAAGCTAAAGGCAAAGGCTGACGTCGGTATCTTCATTGGATATTGTGAAAACTCCAAAGGTTTTAGAATCTACAACCGTCGCACTAGAGAGATTCAGGAGACTATCCATGCTAATTTCGATGAGCTCACAGAAATGGCTTCTGAGCAAAACAGCTTAGGACCCGCAACCAACCGTCTAAACTTTCCAGATTCTTCAGCTGAACCATTGTCACTAACTCGTCAAGAATTGGAAACATTGTTTTCTCCTTTGTTCGATGATTCATTTGAGACACGTGCACCCGATGTATCCACTAGTTCCGCTGCTCAACCTGATAATATTCAAGTACCTGATACAACGGTTACTACAACTACAACAGTAACACCCGATGCACCCCCGACTGAATCACCAACAATAGAAGAACAAACCGCTTCCAACACCGACAACCCAAATGAAGATCTGCACCAACAACAAGTACCCGAACCTGCAAATTATGATCCAAATGCGTTCTTCAATCCGTTTGCACCGACTCTGAACCTTTCTGATATTGCTGAGTCGTCAACACGCAACTTGGAATCAATTGATATGCAGCAGTTTCATAACCCTCACCCTTCAACACATCATTGGACTCGTGACCACCCAATTGTCAACATTATTGGTCATCCAACAGCTCCAGTCATGACTAGACAAAAACTTCATTCCAATGCCGAACATTGCATTTATGCTCTAACAGTTAGTCATGAAGAACCGAAAAATATTAAAGAAGCTCTCACTTACGACAACTGGATTGAATCAATGCAAGAGGAATTCAACCAATTCAAACGTCTTGAAGTTTGGGAATTAGTTGAACGACCGGATGGATTTTATGTCATTTGGCTAAAATGGATATGGAAAAACAAGTTGGACGCAGAAGGCAATGTTATTCGCAACAAATCACGTTTGGTAGCTAAAGGATATACTCAAGAGGAAGGCATTGACTTTGAGGAATCTTTTGCACCAGTGGCTAGACTCGAAGCTGTTCGAATATTCTTAGCATACGCTGCTCACAAAAACATGGTCGTTTATCAAATGGATGTGAAAACTGCATTTCTGAACGGTCAAGTACGTGAGGAGGTATACGTTAGTCAACCAGAGGGATTTGTCGACCCAGAGCACCCTAATCATGTCTACCGACTTAAGAAGGCTCTTTATGGTCTCAAACAAGCCCCTAGAGCGTGGTATGATAAACTTACTGCTTTCTTGCTTGCTAATTCTTTTACAAAAGGTTTACTAGATCCAACTTTTTTTATTCAAAAACACGGGGAAGATATTTTAATTGTGCAAATATACGTCGACGACATTATTTTTGGCTCTACAAACAAAAAGTACTCAAACGCTTTTGCCAGATTAATGAAACAAAAATTTTGAAATGTCTATGATGGGTGAACTTACGTTCTTTTTGGGACTACAAGTTCATCAGTCTCCCCGTGGAATTTTCCTAAATCAGTCCAAATACGCTCATGAGATAATTAAGAAACATGGAATGACCAGTTGTGATACTTACAATACTCCTATGGCTAACACAACTAAGTTAGACGCGGATTCAAATGGAAAACCAGTTGACCCCACAAAGTACCGAAGTATTATTGGGTCACTGATGTATCTCACCGCTAGTAGACCGGATATTGTATTTGCTGTATTTATGTGCTCTCGCTATCAGTCCAGTCCAACTGAACGTCACCTCAATGAGGCTAAGAGAATTCTTCGATACGTAAAGGGAACCATTAACTTGGGGATCTGGTATCCGAAGGATTCCGTTTTTGAA
>LBNU01003162.1:26252-39636 GCA_014162995.1 Artemisia annua
GCAGATCCATGAATCAAGGAAGGTGACGAATGGCAGATTACCTACATTAGATTGATGCACTATCACACAACATAAAGAACATATGAACACCCATCTATCGGGAGATTGTAAGAACTCAAGAACGATAATCATTCGTCACATAATTCATCTTTAAGGACGTCTAAACGCCTGATGAAATTCCACATAAAAAAGCTCAATCTATCTCTCTCAACCTCAATATGACCGTGACTTTGGGGGGGGAACATCACTTCTTAACAACCATATCCTTAGGGAGATGTTAGAACCTAAGTTTTCCCATTTTATCAAGTCTCGTGTGTATTTCAACTTTGTAATAGGTGCTATGCATTTATTGTATTTAGTAAAATTTAAGGATGAGTCCAATACTCGTCCAATGGCCTAAAGCCACTCGTTTAAATAAGGAGAGAAAGATGTTCCCTAGCTCCGTCTCTCATGAAATAGGAATGCATGTAATCATTCTATTGTTCTTGTTGGTTATTTCAATACACTAAAGAAACTCTTGCACTTTTATTCTTCATATTTGTTATAATCAACCAAACTCTATTTCTCATCTCATTTCTACCAAATATATACTTGTGTTTACAATATGGTGACCTAACATAGACTTTTGACCAAATATTTGTTGCAAATACACTTTAAGAAACTGTTAACAAAAAATAATACAAAAAGGTTGAAAAACTTGTTAAAACGGTTTAATAAAGTCACGGATTTGACAAGATAACACCACAAAAATCAACAAACTACAACCTTGGTAATGATACCAATTGTTAGGATCGATTTTTATGTTGATTATATGATTCGGGAGGTCGGGTATGATGGAAGTAGATAAAAGCCATAGTTAGAGAGAGAGAGAGAGTAGAGAGAGAAGGGAAAACAAGTGTTTTATTGATAATAAGAAAGATGAAAATTACACACACAAGTCTCACCCTCCTAGTGAAGTCTAGGAGGGCTTATATAGCCTCACACAAACATACTATTGCAATATTACATAACAAGTCCTTGTGTTTTGGCTCATTCAAAATAGCTAATGTAATCCCGTAAATGTTATTCCATTTACGTGTTAGGATGATTCCTAACAAAATGTTTAAAAACAAATGAAAGCGTGTAAAAACGGACAAAAACGTGTAAAACAAATGAAATCATGTAAAAATGGAGGAAAACATGCAAAAACGAATGAAAATGTGACAAACGAATAGAAACAGATGAAAAGGTGCAAAACAGACGAAAATGTGCCAAAGCAGATGAAAACGGATGAAAAGTTGTGAAAAGGATGAAAGAGTGTGAAAAAGGACGAAAACGTGTAAAAACGGATGACAACGTGTAAAAATGGACGAAAACGTGTAAAACCGGACGGAAATGTGTAAAGACGAAGAAAACGTGTAAAAACGGACGAAAACGTAACATAACCAAATTTTCAGTTATTTACTAACGGCCGTAAGTATAAAAGACTAACGATGCAACTATATAGGACTAACGATGCCAAAAACAACCCGCAGTGATGTAAAGCGGGACAATGAACAAATCACAGGGATGTATTTTGGACTTTATGGAAAATCATATGGGTCTGTTGGTGATATTTACCGATACCAACAAGTGGATGGTGATAATTGTATTTTAAAGAGTAAATTACCAATATTTGGAAATTTTAGAAAGTTCGTTGGTAATTTAAGTCTTTAACCCTTATCTTTACAGGTTTAACTATAGTTTTTGCTAATGTCCTCTATTTTCTTCATTGTCCATACTGAAAATCATTTGTTCTTTTATTTAGCTTTATATCTTTGGTTAGGCCAATGCTAATGGAAGGGTGGTTGCTCGGTTGATTGAACCCAACCAGGTAGTCGACCGCGTCGCCCCTAGCTCAATTGAGCATGACCAAATCTCACCCCAACTTTTGCATTCTTTCGGTTTGTCAGCCAACCGGTTAAATTGGCACAACTGATTAGAGTGATAAAACTTATGATTGCCATTAGCATTAGCCTTAAACTTTCAACCTTCTGAGACCATGTGCAGACCTTTAAATCAAGGAAATCAAAAACTGATTAAAGTGACAAAATCAGCAAAGAGTGATCTGAATAAGGTTTTATTGGAGCTGAGAATGACTTTGAAATGCTTCACCCTTATTTTATAATGATTACTATTTCTTTCTTGAGGTCCCAAATTGATTATTATCTTTTTTATACCGTTTTATTAGGAACAAGACAAATAATAAAGATGAATTAGAGAGAAGGAAAAAAGAATCCTCTCAAGTTAAGGATAACCTGATTGATCACGTTAGACAAATATCAACCATTTGATCAAATCTGTTAATAAAAATAATTTCAAAAACGTTATTCGCATTATTCGATCTTCTTGTGTTTTGATAATCACAAAATATAAAGACATGTTGCGTAAACTTATGGTTAATAAGTTTTTAATCGAGAAAACTCGTTTCTTCTACGTAGCTATTACAATGTCACTTCAGGTATGAACAAACTTTATACCGTCATTAGTAAAGTGATCAAAGAATTTTATTTTTCCAAAACTTACATTTTTAAGTTTGACAAAACATTTTCACAAAAGTATTTTTGTGTTTTTAAAGAAATGTTTTATTAAGAAAATACATTCAAATTCAAACTTGTAACAACTATTTTTCACCCCAAAACAGTTGAGTTTTTACCAGATAAGTTTTCAGCACGTCAGGACAAGAATGGGAGCGTTTGTCGGGACGGTCCCTTAAAGCGGCTAGCGGCCCCTTAGCGAAAAAGGACCGTCGCCTATTTACGGGACCGTCCAGCTCTCTCCTGACGTCTATAAATACTAAACTGTTCTACTTCAGAAAACAAGGTTTTTCACACACAAAAACTTTCTGTTTTATTTTTCTTTAATCGTTTATCACTATAACATGTCGGTATATGTTTATAAGTGATTTCCTCTTCTGCCAAATGCAAGAGAAGGACTCTCGACATAGATGAAGACTCGAGATGTTATAGGTGTCCACACACAAACGTAACAAGTGTTATGGTGATAGGTTCTGTAAATATTGTCAATGTTTTCTGACTTGTGTGTGATTCGAGGATGGGGATATTTGTGTGAACTTGGATGGTGACGTAGATCCAAGAAGTCTTGTAACTAGATTAGTTCATGTATTTATTGTGAGGAGAGTGATGTCCTAGTGTGTAGGTTAGGACTTAGTTGAGTCATTGTGTGAAGGCTTGGTTCGGGTGAAGAACCAAGTTTGTCTATGTGTGAAGACTTGGTTCGGGTGAAGAACCAAGTGTGTCATTTATGTGAAGGCTTGGATCGGGTGAAGATCCAAGTTAGACAAGAGTGTTTGTTCGTGTGGCCACGTGGGCCTTGGAGTAGATTGGTTCTAGCTATGATTAGAACTCGACATTCCGCTTAGTGTCGTTAAACTTCTTGTAAGCTTGTGTACGGATTGCTCCGCCTAAAGGAGTATGTTGATATAGTGATTGATAACTCTCGAGTGTGGTACTCGGGGAGTGGAGTAGGACGAAGAGTGAGCTTCGTGCCGAACCACTATAAATCGCCGCGTCTCTTGGTTGTGTTCTTTCCTTACTCTTTACTTTACTTGTTTATTTATGTTTGTTAGTAGTTAATTTGATATCACATAACAAGTAGAATTTGACAAGTTTGCAAAAGAATATTAACCGAACCTAAAAACGGCGAAACATTTTAGCAACTAAAAAGAAACGGTGAAATTATTCAAGCCCCTTTCTAGTTTCTACAATTGGTATCAGAGCCAGATTATCAAGATATTTAGAGTATACTGTACTTTAAAACATGAATCGATCTATGGAGTCTGAAAGACATCTAGAAGGGATCTATTTGAATGAGTCACCATTTTTCGAAAATGAAAATTTTGTCATAGGAAAAATAAATTTGAAAGTTATGTGAAATCAATTAATCATGATCTTTTGCATGCCATTTCATTTGATAATTTTTAACCAGTGAGAATAGATTTCGAAAATCAAAATTTTATAAGAAAGTTTTGCTAAACATTGAAGCACAAATGTTGGTTTATAAAACTTTGCCTAAAATTGGTTTTGATAAAACTATTTTATGTCAAGTAGCAAATGATATGTGGTAAAATATTTTAGACTTTCATCAAGGGAATGTTGAAGCCAAAGATGATGAAAATATGTTGTTAGAAATATACTTAGTTTATGTAGATTCATGTACTACTAGTTTGAATGTTTTTGTTGTAGGTAATGTTGCCGACAAGAATCACACAAACAACCTAGTTGGTGTACCAATCTACAAGTCTTGAAGTGATGACCGATAAAAGAAGACAATTTACGTGTTTAGATAGCTTGAGATAAAGACAATGTTCGTCTAGAATGTGCTATTATTCAAGAGGGTGATTCGCCAAGTGAGTTTCATCATGTCTTGCATCACATACAACACATGTTATGAAATGTGTTATTAAGGATAGCTTGAGGCCAAGGTAAGTGCTCTTATAACCTTGACTATTATGCATGCTATTTGTATGTTTGCTATATGCTTACGTGATTATGTGATTTATCATTACTCGCCTACATACTAGATACTACTTATATGCTAATATGTGCTATATGCTTGGTGAGTATTAGACATTTTGTCTAAATGCTTATCCTTCTTTGGATTCAAGCAAATTATTTGGAAAAATAATGGTCTTACCACAACAATTATTTATAACGAATTTCGCGTCAATCAATCACTATAGACGATGCACACTTGCTTCACTCTTTATTTTCTCTCTAGTTCTCGTCTATGATTGTCCTTGAGATATCATATAAGTAACTTCTAGCTTCCTCGACTCAAGTCCCGTTCATGAACCTCATCACACGCACTACCCTTCCACCTTTTTTGTCTCGACCATGTTCCATACCCATTCTTTAGCCTACTCGTGTGCATTGAGTCTAATTAACGTCCAAATAAAATTACAAGTGTTCTATGTTGAGACGGTCCCTAACCAAAAACCTTTCTTTGGAACTAAAACATCAAAAACCATCAAAACACACCAACCTTCTGCCGACGGTCCCTGACCTAATGGCGGTCCCTAATCGATAAGGGATCGACTGGGCTTTTCATCATATACACGGTCCTCTCTTTTGTTCACAGCCAAACAAATTTTCTTTCCACTCTCATCACTAAAAGGCAACGAAGAACTCATCTAATTTTACCATAAAAGCTTAAAGTTTCAAACCCAAGTTTACTAATCACTCTTGTGCACTAATTGTAAGTCATCTTTATCTAATCTATTTTCATTTCATAATTAGGGCTAATGTCATTAAATTTGGGGGTTATCAATTTTGTTTACTTAATCAGTATCTAATCCCAATAATACATTACTAGCAATACACTTATTAATACTTACATTAGTCAAGAGGATATAATTTCAAAGATATGTTAAAAACATGATAATCTCCACATAGGAAAATAATTTGAAACAACCTTCTAATACCACATTGTTAATACACACTTCACTAGTGAAGTCAAGTACTAATTCAAAATAATTAAAGTTGTTTTCAAACTTGTCAAAAACCAAATCAATATTAAATTCTAGCAAATTATGTAATTATTGTTGATAGGTGAAACATGCCTAAACCCATCGGCCTTGACCACCAAAACACAAGACAATACATTCCTAAACTTTCAAATTATTATCAAGCACCCATCAAAGAAGTTTTTAAAAACGTTGAAACTAGATATTTCTATGAGGGTCGTCGGGTCTTTGCAGACTATACCGACATAAACTATTTAAACTCTATGTTTGAACTTGTCAATCTTGACTGCATCTATAGAGTCAATAAGTAAATCGTTCCACAATTTGTTCTTGAGTTTTATAGTCTTCTCAACCTAACTACTGATCTTGAAGGTGAAATTTATGTTAACTTCACCATTCGAAATCAAATGATTTCATATTCTCTTCCCGCATTTGGTCAAGCCCTTGGCGTTCCCACTGAAGGGCAATGCACATTGATTGGCTCTGAACGGTCAACTAAAGTCAACCATGGATGTGGTCAATATAGTCAGACAGCTTAGGCCAATTTACCAAGGAGTATAATGTTTTCCTGGGTCGTTAAGTCCCAACGAGGTGCACAATTGTATTCAAATGGATCTGTGATCGAGTGAAATTTAATGGAAAAGGGATTATAGGTGATTAGAACTAAGGAAATGAAAGAAAAACGATTCAAATGATCAATATAAACAAGCACATGAGACAAAGTTACCTAAAAACGTTTATGAACCTAAAAACGTACGTTTAAGTTAACAAATAACGTAAACGTACAAAAAATAAAAGTGAAAAGAGAGCAGAATTAATCCCTAGGTTATGAAAATTACTTTTTAATAATCCTAATGATAAAAGAAAATTTTAAGAAAAAGAAAATTATTTATTACACTATTTAATTATTTATTATTAATTAAAAACTATTTAATTACTTTCTTAACTAGATTAAATTAAAATAAATACTAAACTAACTTAAATAAATCTGAAATTTTTTATAAAAATACTACAATACTACTGGAACCCAGGAAAAATATAAAAATGAAAGGTGCTTTTTGAAAAAGCTGAAAAATAAGCCAAATGGCTTAAATAGAAGCTATCACTATTCTAAAATTGATGTTTTTGTGTTTTTTATTTTATGGAACTATTAAACTACTGAAATAATGCAACTTTAATGAAGATAAAAATTGTGGAACTGAGAAATAAGCAGTTTGTGAGCTTATGTGTTCAACAGATTAGCTATTAGCTTGTTTTTGGAACTTTAAGCTTGAATAAGCTTGAAATAAGCTTCACAAATGGAACCAAAGATAAAATAAGATTAATATAAGTTATGTAACTGGAAAAGAACAAAATGGCACAATGGAATTCACTGATAAGTTTGAAATAAGCTAATAAGCAATTCCATTGAACACTGAATGCCAAACACCCTTGCAGTCTACTTTAATGGCAATTTGAGCTTATGAAATAAGCTCAAAAGCACAAAATAAGTACTGAGATAGCAAGTTGCTCTGGTGGGCTTTCCAAAAATTCCAAGCTCACCTTGTGGGGTCCACTGGTAAGCTTTTGAGGAGCTTATGAAAAAACTATCAACACACTGAATTGCTCAGTGTATGATGAGATGGGACAAAGTTTATGCTATAAGCAGGCCTAATAAATAAGCCTGAAAATGTAAAATGAGCTTTGAACCTTCAAGATGGGTGGATTAGCTTTAGGAAAACCAAATATCACAAGCTTAAGTTCACTGATGAGCTTGAGAAAATGACTCAACTACACTGATTGCTCAGTGTAGTGAGTGGTTTTTATGAACATGGTAAGCACAATAAGGAATCCAAATAAGCAGTACAAGAAATAATAAGCACTGAAATATCAAACTAGCCAGAATGGCTTATGAAAACAACAAGAATCACACACTTTCATGCACTAAGGATCAAGATGTGAGCTTATTAAAAAGCTAGTATGATCCTGGTGCAGGGCAAGTTTGTGAAAAAGTTCTAATAAAAAGCTACCAAATAAGCAGTTAAACTAGATAAATAAAATTAACCAAAAATAGTATATTGAAGATTAGCAGCTAAATATTCTTAATCCAAAATCTTACAACCTAAAACCTAGTAATAAGATCACAAGAAAATTAACAAATTTATTTAAAAAACTTTCTACTATGAATTTTGACTTTTTCCTAATATGATCCAAGTTGACTTATATGAACTTCTACTGGATCCTACTTACTAATTATGTTATATTAAGCTATTAGAATGTGAAATTAAGCTAGATATCCAAATATTGCACTGAAATGATGAAAATGAAGTTTGAAATTGTATAGTGAATAAGTGAGGTGTGATTAATGGTGATTTTGACTTCTTATTGAACAAGCACATGTTTATTTGGTTTGATTGACCTAATAATACCTAGTGTAACATGTAGCAACCAAGAACAATAGCATAAACTCAGTACAACACCAATAATTCAGCAATTCCAAACACACCTATAACCTACTGATTTTTAGATTTTCAAGGTGTTCAACTAAATTAACCTATCATATCAACTCCAAAGGTTATAATTTGTCAAATTAGACCCTTTTAAGCTTGAAAATGCAGATAATAATAGTTTAAACACAGATTATCAAAATAAGCAAATTGATAGTGAAATTTGTAAACTAAGCAACAAGTAATTTAAATGAACAAGCTAGTAACTTTAAGCAATAAACTAACTTATAAACACCAAATAAGCATGAAAGCACAAAGATTCAGGTAAATAAATCACTTATACAATAAATGGCCAAAATGGAACAAAAAGCTTACAAAGTGAAATTCAGCTGAGAACTAAGAACCATGGACCAAAGAACACTCCTATAGGCCTCCCACAAGGCCACTAACCCACTTCCATCCCAAATTAACAGTCCTCCAGCTTCTTCTTCCTTCTTTGTTGATTTTTGATTTTTGAGTATTTTTCTTGATTTTTTTTTTTTTAGTTTTCTAATATAAACTGGTTTTAACTCTTATATAAGCTTAATGAAATATTGTAATGAGCTTATGTAAGCTTTTTTAGCACTAAACAACCTTTCTTAATGACATTAACACTGAAATGAGATATTGAGTAATTTTAAGTGAAAACTGAATAACAAACTTAGAACTTAATTGATTGATCAAAATAACTTCAAATTACACTAATGAGTCTGGAAATAAACTTTAAAACTGAGTTTACAAGTACAAAATGGAAAACAAGCTAATTCAACCTATGATAAGCTAAATTAAACTACACACTGCTGCTCCATTCTTCTCTTTCTTTATATAGGGGGCCTTTAGGGTTTATGTGACCTTCTGAGAAAATCCCACTTCAATTCAGAGCCGTGGGATGGCTCAAACTTGATCTTAGCCTTCAAAATGGTTTTGGCGCCAAAATTATATATAAGCCAAAATGGTTAGGTTGTTGCAGGTATGAGCATTAAATGCTTGGGGAGTGTTGTGGGAGACAGGAAAGGTGAGATGGGGGCTATGGAGGCCATGTGGGGAGGGCAAAACCACCTGGTATGGGAGCAGTTGCATAGGGAAGGGGAAGGGTGAACAGTGGTGGTTTTTGACTATTTTGTTGACCGAGGGAGTATATATTATACGGGGTGGGTTTTGTTTATGTTGTTGGGCCTGAGCTGACATTGGGCCAAGGGGGTTTATGCGATGTGTTGGGTTTTCTTTTGGTTTTGGGTTAAGAGTAATAAACAAGGGTCCGTTTGGTTGTAAATTTATCACAAGGATCATTTGTGTAATTTTGCAAAAGTGAGGGACTGAAGTTTTAATTCCTCCAAAGTTCTCACAAGGACCAATGATGCCAAACTTAATAAACCGAAGGACCATTTATGAATTTTTCCATTTTAAAACACCCAAGGACCATTTTTGTCAATTTTCAAAAGTTGAAGGTCCTTTTCTGCCATTTGCCCGAAAATTCATTCAAGGACCAGATTTGACAACTTAGAATATTATAGGGACCTTGAATGATAAAATTCTACTTTTTTGAATTCCAGGGACTATTTTTGCCAATCTTTGAAAGTTCAGGGACTGAAAATGCCAATTATGCAATTTTTGTTTGTTTTTCATTTGTTTTCAATTCTTTTGCCCCTGAAACTTATAAAAACATAGTCCAATGATATTTTCTGCATTTTGAGACTTTTTAAAGTGTTTTTGACTGTATTTGAGATTTAAATGTGAAAGAAATGATGAGTATTTACACACTCATCAATCCCCCACACTAAACTATTGATAGTCCCTAACAATCCTTTTTTTTTTGAAAGTTTAATGGATTTTAAATCTCTTTACCAAAAGCCATTACTTCTGGAGTAGCCAAATGTTTTAGTATGTGATACTTTGGTACATCGATAACCAAATGATTTTGAGCAAATCACCAGCTGCCAACGGATTTGATTTGTCTTTACCAAAAGCCGTTTGCTTTTGGACTAGCCAACTCTTAGATAAAAAAAACACTTATTATCTTTGGTGAGCTGATTACCAATTATGGTTTTCCAATGCCTTTATCACAAGCCATAACCTTGCGGGCTAGCCAACTCTTTCACTATAAAAGATATGGTGAGTCGAATACCATACAATTTTGGGCAAATTGTCAGCCATAAACGGATTTGATTAATCTTTACCAAGTGTCGTTTGCTCTTGGATTAGCCAATGCTTATGTGTGTTAGACATGGTGGACTGATAACCATTTGTTGTGGTAGTGCAAAGCACTTCCACCAAAAAAAAGTTTTGGCCAAAAATGGGGGAATTAGATGGTATACATGTGATAAAATTCGCTGGAATTCCCCCCCCCCCCCACACTTAGAAATGAATATTGCCCTCAATATTCAAAGTACCGGCTGTTATGCCGACACTGAGAACGTAAAAAGGAAATACTATTGGCCATTATTTTATTTTATATATACATTTTTTTTATTATTTTTTTTTTTACATAAACTGCGGGGGCAACTCCCCCACATTAGGGTGGTAGCAAAGAGAAAGAAGTCAGAAATATGGGTGAAAACCCATATGGTGTGCTAATGTTTTTGTTTCCCGAGTCACTAGCTTGACTCGACCACGCATTCATTTGTCCTTGGGGAAAGTTTGTAGATCCGGGACAACCATGGGTGGTATGTCCTCTCCAAAGTAGTGTTTTAACCGATGACCATTCACTTTGAAATTTGATCCGTCATTTTGAGATAACTCAACGTTACCATATGGATAAACCTTAGCAATAGTGAATGGTCCAGTCCAGCGGGTTTTCAGTTTACCCGAGAAGATCTTTAATCTTGAGTTGAAAAAAGGACTCGATCACCAACGTTGAAAACGCGGTTTTTAATCTTTGAGTCATGGAGCTTCTTTGTTTTTTTTCTTGTAAATCAAAGAGTTTTCATAAGCCTGATCATGAAGTTCATTCAATTCATTCATTTGAACTTTTCGATGATCGCCCGCTGTCTGGAGGTCAAAGTTTGCGTGCTTCAAGGCCCAATAGGCTTTGTGCTCAAGCTCGATCGGTAAATGACACGTCTTTCCATATACAAGCTTGTATGGAGTACACCCGATGGGTGTTTTGTAAGCTGTACGAAAGGCCCAGAGTGCGTCATCTAGTTTTTCCGACCAAGAGGCACGGTTCTCTCCTACGGTCCTCTCCAAAATTCTTTTAATACCTCGATTGGTAACTTCCACTTGCCCACTTGTTTGGGGGTGATATGCAGTGGAAAGACGGTGTGTAATACCATATTTTTGCATGACTTTATCAAATTTGTCATTGCAGAAATGCGTACCACGATCACTGATTATAGCACGTGGAGTTCCAAATCGAGCAAACAGAGATTTTAAAAATTTCACAACAACTCGGGCATCATTGGTGGGTAAAGCTTTCGCTTCAACCCATTTTGACAAGTAGTCAACAGCCACGAGTATGTATTTGTTTTTATTCGAAGAGGGAAATGGCCCCATAAAGTCTATGCTCCATACGTCAAATATTTCGCAAACTTGAATTGCATTTTGTGGCATTTCATTGCGTTGCAAAATATTCCCATGACGCTGACAAGCATCACAAGTCTTGATTAATTCCTGGGCATCTTTATAAATCGTGGGCCAATAGAATCCGGAATCAAACACCTTTTTGGCGGTGTAGTTGGGACTATGATGTCCCCCAGTAGGTCCAGTATGGCAAGCCTTGAGAATATCAATGGCTTCCTGACCATATACACATCGCCGGATGATTTGATCCGCACATATTTTAAACAAGTAGGGGTCGTCCCAGAAATAGTGTTTGACATCTTTGAAAAACTTATTCTTCTGTTGGGACGACATCCCTTTCACAACAAATTTACCCGCATGGTAATTTGCAAAATCGGCAAACCATGGGGTAGTCGAATCTCCACGAAAGGCAACCGCATTGAGTGTCTCGAGCGGAAATGTTTCATTTATTTCCTTTTTCTCGAACACGTCTTGGTGAGGGTTTTCCAATCGGTACAGACGGTCAGCAGCTAGGTTCTCAACTCCTTTTTTATTACGAATGATGATATCAAATTCTTGTTGGAGGAGAACCCAACGGAGGAATCTCGGCTTTGCATCTTGTTTTGCAAAGAGGTATTTGAGAGCCGAGTGGTCCGTATACACTACGCATTTGGTCAAGATCAAATATGGCCGAAACTTCTCAAACGCGTACACCACAGCTAATAATTCTTTTTCTGTTGTGGTGTAGTGAGTTTGAGCCTCGGTCATCGTTTTACTTGCGTAATGGATAGGCTGAAAATGTTTGGCTTTGCGTTGCCCCAGGACTGCGCCGATAGCAAAATCACTTGCATCGCACATGAGCTCAAACGGGAAGTCCCAGTCGGGGGCAACGAGAATCGGTGCTTCAGTAAGATTTTTCTTCAAAGTTTTGAAAGCTTCGATGCACTCAGGTGAGAAGATAAAAGGAGCATCCTTCTCAAGGAGATGGGTCATAGGCCGGGCGATTTTAAAAAAAATCTTGAATGAATCTGCGATAGAAACCGGCGTGACCCAAAAAACTCCTAACACCTTTGACGGTAGTGGGATGAGGCAATTTAGCAATGACATCAATTTTGGCTCTGTCAACCTCAATCTCATTCTTGGAAATCTTATGGCCGAGGACAATGCCCTCTTTGACCATAAAATGGCTCTTCTCCCAATTTAGACAAAGATTGGTGTCTTCACACCGTTTTAGCATTTTTTCTAAATGGGAGAGACATGTCTGAAAAGAATCCCCAATGACCGAGAAGTCATCCATAAAGACCTCCATTGTTTTCCTGATCATGTCGGAGAATATGGCCATCGTGCACCTTTGGAACGTGCCAGGAGCATTACATAAGCCAAAAGGCATACGTTTATAAGCAAAGGTTCCATAAGGGCACGTGAAGGTAGTGTTTTCTTGATCCAGCGGATCATTGGGAATCTGAAAATAACCTGAGAAACCATCTAGGAAACAATAGTACTCATTTCCCGCCAGTCTCTCAAGCATCTGATCCATGAAGGGTAGAGGAAAATGGTCTTTACGGGTGGCTTCGTTTAACTTGCGATTGTTAGCATTGTATTTTTATATTATGAAGTGTCGGTCATTATATTCTTGAATCGTGTAATAGGTTGCGTAAGAAAGTATTTCTAAGTTGTTTGTTCAAGTTTATTAGAAAGATAGAACTTCAAGGGTTAAACTTGTATAAGCATGAAAGCTAACATGCCTAGCTCTATATTAAGAATTGTAAACCTCACTTTGAGGTTTGGTTGATCATTTGGTAATAACATAGCTTATATTTAACACATATGATCCTCCCATCTCTCTCTCTCTACATCTCACTTTCTCTATCTAGATTTAGGTGAAGAAGGTCGTGATTTAGGTTGTTTCCGGGCTCCT
>LBNU01003162.1:52993-100493 GCA_014162995.1 Artemisia annua
TAGAACGATGATCAAACCCAACACGATTTGTTTTATCAGCTGTTCGGCTACAAGGACCTCACTTGTCCTTGCCTTCGTCCACGAAGAGTGTCGCAACTCGAGGGTTTCAAGCACTATCAACAAACTCTTCTTGGGTGGAGAAAGCCTTTCACACGTCGCTTACACTTTATCCGGTACTAGCTAATACCCGAGTTCAGTTCCAAGGTTAGAACCAAGCCTAACGTCGCCTAATTCTTTTGACCGACACAAAAGGCTAGATGGTCGAGTTCTTACCAAGGGTACACCACTCCCGTTAGTTCTTTTAACAGGCGTCAACAACTCCCGACTCACTATGTATTTTGCTGGCCTAAAATACTAACCGGATCACTTGACCACACTACATACAAAGTATAAGCTACTAAAAGCTTATTTGCTAAACAAAGTTAACAATCTTTCCAACTTCTTGTTGAAACTTGTAACAACCTCTTTATTGACTTTGTGAACTCACTTGCTACAAAAGAGAATCAACACCAAGGTGCAAATGTTATTTTGTTAGTTGACGAGAGAAATGTGGAAAACATTCTCCTAAAGTGATAAGGATTTTCTTTCAGTTTGGCTTATTTATAACTGCATGAAATGTCAGCTCTGGCGGGACCGGCGAACCTTCACAAGGGTTCCGGCCCGTTGAAACTCCAGGGTTCCGCCAGGTCTGGCTGAATACCAACCTTGCAGGACAAAGCTAAAATCCTACATAAACAAATGTCAAGTCACATCCATAGGTACTGATTGGACTCAAGGAAGAGTTCTTCCATGCAAGTATAAATGCCCAAAGTTAGTCCAACACATAATCTAACTAAATGAGCATGAACTTGATTACCACATGATGTGACACAACACATTCAAAAGCAATGCAAGACACATTGCACACAATGTCACATCAATCCTTACATTTGGCTGCTAAACATAACTTAAAGCTTATGGCCAGTCAAACACACAATTTCACCTTAATTGCATAGAGACCAAAGCTAGTTTGATCATGATGTGACAACACAAACTAGAAACATTTATTATGACATTTATGTTGCAAGCATATTAATGTCTTAATCAATTAATGTAACATATTCTTTCTAGGTGCAAGCAAGATAATTTAAGTACAAGGCATGTAATGTCATTTTTCAAGTTAATCAACTTGAATTCTTCCTAAGTGTGCAAGGCAAGTGTTATGACAAAGTTAGACAATGAATGCTTTGATGTGACAATTACAATTAAAGACACAAGTCAAGTCACATTCAACTTATTGCTAGTCTACATGCCTTGATTCATGGCAAGTTAAACACATAACCTATACATGAAATGCATCGGTCTTAACAGTATCCATTTTAAATAAAACCAAGTTTATGTTTAAATAGAAATGCAAAGTCTAGTTATATAAGACTTAAAAACTAAAGTGATGTTTTATTACAAACTAAAGTTTGTACTTTGTCATTAACAAAACTTAGCAAAGATCGTTAAAATATAAATAACGTTTTTAGGCGATATTTGTATTAACACATGGTAAGCACAATAAGCAATCCAAATAAGCAGTACAAGAAATAATAAGCACTGAAATATCAAACTAGCCAGAATGGCTTATGAAAACAACAAGAATCACACACTTTCATGCACTAAGGATCAAGATGTGAGCTTATTAAAAAGCTAGTATGATCCTGGTGCAGGGCAAGTTTGTGAAAAAGTTCTAACAAAAAGCTACCAAATAAGCAGTTAAACTAGATAAATAAAATTAACCAAAAATAGTATATTGAAGATTAGCAGCTAAATATTCTTAATCCAAAATCTTACAACCTAAAACCTATTAATAAGATCACAAGAAAATTAACAAATTTATTCAAAAAACTTTCTACTATGAATTTTGACTTTTTCCTAATATGATCCAAGTTGACTTATATGAACTTCTACTGGATCCTACTTACTAATTATGTTATATTAAGCTATTAGAATGTGAAATTAAGCTAGATATCCAAATATTGCACTGAAATGATGAAAATGAAGTTTGAAATTCTACAGTGAATAAGTGAGGTGTGATTAATGGTGATTTTGACTTCTTATTGAACAAGCACAGGTTTATTTGGTTTGATTGACCTAATAATACCTAGTGTAACATGTAGCAACCAAGAACAATAGCATAAACTCAGTACGACACCAATAATTCAGCAATTCCAAACACACCTATAACCTACTGATTTTTAGATTTTCAAGGTGTTAGACTAAATTAACCTATCATATCAACTCCAAAGATTATAATTTGTCAAATTAGACCCTTTTATGCTTGAAAATGCAGATAATAATAGTTTAAACACAGATTATCAAAAATAAGCAAATTGATAGTGAAATTTGTAAACTAAGCAACAAGTAATTTAAATGAACAAGCTAGTAACTTTAAAACTAACTTATAAACACCAAATAAGCATGAAAGCACAAAGATTCAGGTAAATAAATCACTTATACAATAAATGGCCAAAATGGAACAAAAAGCTTACAAAGTGAAATTCAGCTGAGAACTAAGAACCATGGACCAAAGAACACTCCTATAGGCCTCCCACAAGGCCACTAACCCACTGCCATCCCAAATTAACAGTGCTCCAGCTTCTTCTTCCTTCTTTGTTGATTTTTGATTTTTGAGTATTTTTCTTGATTTTTTGATTTTTTTATTTTTTTTAGTTTTCTAATATAAACTGGTTTTAACTCTTATATAAGCTTAATGAACTATTGTAATGAGCTTATGTAAGCTTTTTTAGCACTAAACAACTTTTCTTAATGACATTAACACTGAAATGAGATATTGAGTAATTTTAAGTGAAAACTGAATAACAAACTTAGAACTTAATTGATTGATCAAAATAACTTCAAATTACACTAATGAGTCTGGAAATAAACTTTGAAACTGAGTTTACATGTACAAAATGGAAAACAAGCTAATTCGACCTATGATAAGCTAAATTAAACTACACACTGCTGCTCCATGCTTCTCTTTCTTTATATAGGGGGCCTTTAGGGTTTATGTGACCCTCTGAGAAAATCCCACTTCAATTCAGAGCCGTTGGATGGCTCAAACTTGATCTTAGCCTTCAAAATGGTTTTGGCACCAAAATTATATATAAGCCAAAATGGTTAGGTTGTTGCAGGTATGAGCATTAAATGCTTGGGGAGTGTTGTGGGAGACAGGAAAGGTGAGATGAGGGCTATGGAGGCCATGTGGGGAGGGCAAAACCACCTGGTATGGGAGCAGTTGCATAGGGAAGGGGAAGGGTGAACAGTGGTGGTTTTTGACTATTTTGTTGACCGATGGAGTATATATTATACGGGGTGGGTTTTGTTTATGTTGTTGGGCCTGAGGTGACATTGGGCCAAGGGGGTTTATGGGTTGTGTTGGGTTTGTTTTTGGTTTCGGGTTAAGAGTAATAAACAAGGGTTCGTTTGGTTGTAAATTTATCACAAGGACCATTTGTGTAATTTTGCAAAAGTGAGGGACTGAAGTTGTAATTCCTCGAAAGTTCTCACAAGGACCAATGATGCCAAACTTAGTAAACCGAAGGACCATTTATGAATTCTTCCATTTTAAAACACCCAAGGACCATTTTTGTCAATTTTCAAAAATTGAGGGACCTTTTCTGCCATTTGCCCAAAAATTCATTCAAGGACCAGATTTGACAACTTAGAATATTACAGGGACCTTGAATGATAAAATTCCACCTTTTTGAATTCCAAGGACTATTTTTGCCAATCTTTGAAAGTTCAGGGACTGAAAATGCCAATTATGCAATTTTTGTTTGTTTTTCATGTGTTTTCAATCCTTTTGCCCTTGAAACTTATAAAAACACAGTCCAATGATGTTTTCTGCATTTTGAGACTTTTTAAAGTGTTTTTGACTGTATTTGAGGTTTAAATGTGAAAGAAATGATGAGTATTTACACACTCATCACACATTCACTCATGAATGGAGCCTTGATGCTCTTGCTAGGAGCTCTCTTTCATATGGAAAATACGCCACAATTCCTCCATCTCAAGAAGAGATAAGATCCATAGCTCAAAATGATAGATATGAACCTGAATATCGACTACACCAAGGGGCTCTTATTCCCGTCAGTGAGAATCAAATCCTAACGAAGGAAATTGTTGATCACATGAAACCCATGACTAAAATTATTCGCGAGAATGTTTTCTGTCTTAGAGGAAACCGTGATCGCGTCCCGGCTTGTCTTAGTCACATTCTCTATTGTGTCGCCCATACTGTCCCCTATAATCTTGCATATTATATGTCCAAGAAAATGGAATTTGCCCGTAGCAAACCCACTATGATCTTGCCATACGGTATGCTTTTAACCCGCCTTTTTCGTCATGTCATGCATCATTACCCTCTCCTTAACAATGTTGAATATCCTTTAGTTGACCCTGTCATGTTTCCTCTAACCCAAAATCTAGAACGTAGGACTAGGTCTGATTACGGATCAAGAAGGTCGGTTGGACCAGAACTTAGGACTAGGTCAAACTATGGGTCAAGAAGGTCAGTAGGTTCAAGTTCCTTCGCTCATAGATCATCATTTAATCCCAACGATGACGATGATGTGTCTCATGATGAAGGAACCTCATGAGTCATTACCCCATCTCTTGTCACCTATGTCAACTCCCTACCATCCGGGTACCCCCAAGTCTTTTAGGATCTTTCTCCTGAGGATCGAAACCCTGAAAATTTTTTAGCTCGCCTAACCCAAATCATGAACATGCAACATCAAACAAGGGATGAGAGTCGAGGCGCATGGAAGTCAATTGGAAAGGGAATTCGCAAAATATTGGGAAAAAAAAAGTGAATGTTTATCATCTTATATTGTATCATTTATTTGTGAAACATGTTCTAATCTTTCTAGACACTATGTTTGTTGAATAATTGGATAATTGCTACTATGTTCGTTAATTCTTTGTTGATTGTATTAGGTAATCTTTTCATAGTTGTATCATCTAACTAAAATCCATCATGTTGGCATAAATATTACGATATTTATATTACGATATTTAATTTAAACATCCTCTTCATCTTTTGATGATGACAAAGATGTAAGTTACAACACATGATGTAAAGTGTTTAAGTTACTTGTAATCACAAATCATCTATGCATTCATACGTCAACGTCTCTCGACATCTCAACGTTTCGAGTATGCTTCAACAATCACTTAAGGTATGTATAAACAAATGTCTAATACATTTTATGATCAAAGGGATTTTTATTTAGACATTACAAATTTTATAAAATGTTATAAGCATTTTATATATTTTAGAAAAACACTTTTGGCAATTAAAGGGAAATGTTTTAATTAAAAGAAAATGTTATTAAAATAATATAAACATATTATATATTTTTGAAAAACACTTTTGGTAATAAAAGGAAATGTTTAAATCATACTAAATATATGAATTCAAATTTTTAACCAAAATCAGTTAGTTTTTCACCAAATAAACTTTCCCCACTAAAAGACAGAAAATCTGGCCGTTACAGCTGGGCGGCCCCCTTAATTTTAAGGGGGCCGGCCATGAATTAAGGGGGTCGGCCACGCTCCCCTGTCAGATTCTGTCAGAAATTTTCTCCTATAAATACCACCTCAAACCTGGTATTTTTCCAACCTTTTGCACGAAAATTTTCAGATCTAAATCTCTCTAAACATCTTCTAAAATCCTTTGATCATAAGATTATTAATCTTTGTCTCAAGTGATCCAATCCTCTACCATTCAAAGTGCAAGAGAAGAATACTTCTTATCATCAAGTCAAAGAAGTATTAGAGTCTAGTTAGTATTGATGTGAAGTTGTAGAAACAAGTTGTGTAAGTATATGTAATAAGTAGATCAAGATGATCTTACTTAGTAGTGGGTCATGCAGTCATGAAGTTGTGAAGTAGTGAAGAAGTCATGAAGGTGTGAAGTAGTGAAGAAGTCATGAAGTTGTGAAGTAGTGAAGATGTTGTGAAGTTGTGAAGTCGTGAAGAAGTCGTGTAGAAGTTGTGTAGTGATCGAAGTCGTGTCGTGAGATTGGTTCTAGCTACTATTAGAACCCGACATTTATCTTAGTGTCGTTAATTGGTGTAAGCAAAAGTTGTGTACGGTTTTCTCCGCCAAAAGGGAGCTTTTTGAGTAGTGAAGAAAACTCTCGAGTAGGTGACTCGGGGAGTGGAGTAGAGCAAGAAAGGTGACCTTGTAGCCTAACCACTATAAATCATCGTGTCCGGTTTGCATCTTCTTTCTCTTATCTCTTTACATTTATTCTTGCATTTATCGATTTATATCTATGCTTGCATATATGTGTTGGTTATTGCTTAGATTGTTTTGATGTTGAATGTGATAGATATAAGTTAATATTGATATAGGATGAATAATTATATGATATTGTCTAATGGACTTAGATGCATTATTCACACTACTCATGTTGAGTTTAACTTAATCGATAATTTGATGTTTAAGATTTTAAAAGGAAAACATATTCACATAAAGATCAACCAAAGCTCTATTCATAAAACTAAGTTTTGAAAACAAACTCAAAAGCACACATATATAATTGATCATATTGATTATATATTGTTTTCATAATAAACTCTAATTGAAGGTTTTTCAAACAAACATTTTACAAATTAAAAAGAGGGGAAAACTATTCACCCCCCCTTCTAGTTTTCCACAATTGGTATCAGAGCCACGTCGCTCTAATTTTCAAAACAAATGATTTTAAAAATTGAGTATGGTCCATGTATCAAATTATCTATTAAGGAGGATTAAATATGAAAAGTTTTTTGTTGATTAACTTGTATTAGTTATTATGTTATATACACTAATTATACTAGCTCGAAATAACATTATGCTTAAAATAAGTGTTATTTGTCAGATTTTTAGAAACTTTGAAAAATCATATGAAATTAACCGTAACTCCGTAGAAGTCGTGCCACCAGGCGTTTTAAAGGTAAGTGAGTCTACTTTCATTTAAAAATACTTTAAAATAATTATTTCAAAGTTAAATTTGTCAGAAAGGCAAAATACTACACGGTGGTCAAACATTTGTGTCTCGTTTTAACGTAAAACTTTTGGTTTACCTTTTCCTTAAAGTTGAGCATTCCTAGTTGATATACTTTTGAAAAATTAAGTATTTATGTTTTCAAAATATTGATCTTAATTAAATTATAGAATGGGGAGGAAACTATTTTATTTTCAAATAAAATCGAGCTAAGTAAACATTGGTGTATATAATACACAAAACGACGACAAGTGTTTTATGTGTTATGTGAACTTCTTTGTGATTTTATTTTCTTAATTGAATATATTAGATGATTGTGGCTATTTGAAGTTTAGCTAATTGTATATCTAACCTGTTAGTTTAATGCTAGCTTTCCGGTTTATACTTAATTAGATCTTATGCTAGATTTTTGCGTTAGGATTGCTATATTATGCTTGCATTGCATATAGGTATAGATGGCTTAATCTTACTCAAACATCTTGTAAATGAGTTAAATCTAGTCACCTTAATATTTTCAACAAATTACCATGTTTTACCTTAGGTTGTTTAAATAAGAGAAATTGAATCTTTTTAGAAACATTATTAGTTATATAAAAAGAAAAAGTATTTTCAAAATCTAAGTGTGTTCATTATACGCAACAATGAATAGTTTTCAAATAATCAAAACATATAACAATCATGTAGTAATAAGTCAACTTTCAATCATTCACTAACCTCACTTATAAATAATCTTAGGATTAATAGAACACACTACCAAAATATCTATTTATTTAAAATGAGTGTTCGTGAGGGTCAAGAAAGATCTTGATATTATATCAATACATTATTCAAATTATGGTTGATATATTTATCAAATCTAATTGATATGTTTTTTAGTGTGGACAAGAAATTGGATTGTTATTTGCTTAGTTTCAAGATTATATCANGGTTGTTATTTGCTTAGTTTTGCAAGATTAATCAAATTACAACAAAGGGATTATAGTCTTGAATCTACCATTACTCAACATCACGAGTTGATATGAAAATAACAAAATCCTTTTCCAAGACGATAAAGAATATCATCGGATCATAACTCACCCACTTGTGAATAATGATGTCATAATTGAGTCTTACTTGTTCAATAGTTGGTTTCCAAATATTTAGCAAACACATTCATAAATATACATTGAAGTAGGATTGACAACTTGGATGTTTCATCCGAAATATTCAAGAAATTTCCATTGTAGTACAATGGATAAAATGTGTCATCTCCGAAAAACCAAACATGAGCAAAACTAACAAACTTATTGTAAACTTTGCTCACACTACTTAAAATCATCACTCCAAGCTAAAATAAACATTTAAGAATAATACACACTATATATTTTATGTATTTCATTTTCTTTGTAGCATGGTGAATTAGTTGTGTTACAAGGCAATGCACTACATATTTCTTTTAAATAATATAGTTATTAGAATTGAAAAATAACTTGTCACAAATGGCATAAACAAGTAAAATTCATCTTTTCAAATACTAGTTAAATTATGGTTAAAAAAAAACATTGGCAAAAATCATTGAAAATAATATTTTTAAGAAGGGCAAATTACCTGAAAATGTATGCAACTTGCCACTTTTTTCCCATTTATTTGTAGCTTTCTCTTTTTTGCCCCAATGTGTCACTAAACTTGCTAAATCTCGTTCATTGTGTGTAGCGGTGACTTGATTCACCTGCTGGGGGCAGGTTAACCTAACGGTCGTTAGGTTTAATCTTGCACGTTAGCTTTAGAGTAACGATCGTTTATCATGGGCTAGCATACAATGGACAAAAAGGTAACAAGTTAGATGACTTTTATTGATTTTAAATTTATGTAATGTTTTTTACATGTTTTTGCACACATTTTTATACACCTTTTATACACCATTTACACCACGTTTTTGTATACACGACGTCTTTATACAGACATTTTTATATACGTTTATACACACGTTTTTTATACACACATTTTTACGTTTTTGTCTTTTTTTACGTTTCGTCGGTTTTTTTTACGTTTTCTGTTTTTTTACGTCTTCGTCAGTTTTTTACTTTTTCTCCGGTTTTTCGTGTTTTGTCTTTTTTCGCGTTTTCTCCGTTTTTCGCGTTTTTCGCTCCGATTTTTTATGTTTTCGTCCGGGGTTTTCACATTTTCGGTCCGGGTTTTTATTTTTGTTACTTTTTAACGTTTTGTTATTTTTTTATTGTTTTCGTCGGATTTTTTTTTACCTTTGTCAGTTTTTTACGTTTTCGTCGGTTTTTTTATGTTTTCGTCCGCTTTTTTATGTTTTTCGGTGTAGATTTTTCACGTTTTCGTCACTTTTTTTACCGCTTTTGTCAGTTTTTTTACGGTTTTCGTCCATTTTTTTACGTTTCGTCAGATTTTCCACGTTTTCGTTTGTTTTCACGTTTTGTCCGTTTTTTATACGTTTCGTCGGTTTTTTTCATGTTTTCGTAGATTTTTCACGTTTTCGTCTATATTTTTTACCGTTTTGTTAGTTTTTTACTTTTTGTCAGAAAGTGTGACAATAGAGGGGGACGAAAACATAAAAATACAGACGAAAACATTAAAAAATTTGGGTGGAAGGACGTAAAAAATGGACGAAAACATGAAAAAGGAGAAAAATTAAAAAATCGGACAAAACGCTAAAAAACCGGACAAAAACGTAAAAAACCGGGACAAAAACTGAAAAAAACAGACGAAAGGCGTGAACAAAACTGACGAAAACGTAAGAAATAGACGAAAACGTAAAAAAATTGGATGAAAATCTGAAAAGCCGGACTTTTGAAAACGTGAAAACCGGACGAAACGCCGAAAAAACTGGAAGAAACGGCAAAAAAACTGGCGAAACGCAAAAAAAAATGGCGAAAGACGTATAAAAACGTGTGTTTAGAAACCGTGCATAAAAACGCTGTGTATAAAAAACGTGTGTATAAAAATGTGGAATTAAAAGTGTGTATACAAAATGTGTGTATGAAAATCCGTATAAAAACATGCATAAAAAGCGTGTATAAAAAAGTTGTGTATAAAAATGTGGTGCAAAAACGTGTAAAAAAAGCGTTACATAAATTTTTAAAAAATAATAAAAGTCATCTAACTTGTTACTTTTTGTCATTGTATGTAAGCCATGATAAACGATCGTTACTCTAAAGGACTAACGGTGCAATTATAGAACCTAACGACGTGTAGGTTAACCTGCTCCAGCAGGTGAATCAAGTCACGCTACACACAATGGACGAATTTAGCAAGTTTAGTGACACATTCGCGGAAAAAAAAAGAACAGGCTACATACAAGAGAAAAAAGTGGCCCAAGTTGCATACATTTTTAAGGTAATTTGCCCTTTTAAGAATATAAAAATGTCTGTTTTAATCATATTTCAAGAATCAAAACTCATTAACGGAATAAATAATCTAATGAGAATTCATTTCACAAGATTATGCTTAAGGAGCATTTCTTAAATCAAGCACATTTATTAAAATCACAGAACTATGGCAATTAAACCAAACAACCGCGTAAATCATAAACAAAAGATTAAAACATTTTGTTTACTTCTCTAAACATTCTACACGGTCTCTATTAGGATCATGAGTAAAATATATCATCTGATTTCCTACCTTCATAAAAAACATTGATGTTGAGTCACATTAGCCAATATTTAGTGAATCAGCAAACTTCATATTTGGTATCTCTCGGATAGGTAAATTTAGGAACTCAATTTCTTCTAAAAGGAGGGAGAATGACTACTGAGAATCTACTTGACTAGAAAATCAATTAACCTTAAACGCTTGAAATTGCTTCTATTGTAAGGAAGTTGGGTGTGGGTGTAACCCGTAAAAGTGGTCGTGTTTAGCCTGAATTGACACCCACTATTAATATCTCGATACTCATTCTCCAACTTGATTAAATGGTTCTTCCTAAATATACTTAACGCTAGTTTACTTTTATGAACCTTGCCTCACATTAGAATTTTGTTTTACTCCTAAATTTATGGCATCTCGCATATATGATATTTCTAGATGTTTATTTGCTCCTACGTGATTTGATTATATGCCTTCATGATTATTTGCTTAGTTATTAAATGTATGTTTATTATAATAGTTATTGTCTTTCTATAACTATTTTGACATGATATAGTTTTGTACATATGATACATGTCTAAATGTCTTTACTTGCTTGACTCTATATGTCTCATCCATCTAGGTATATATATTTCTTGCCTTTAGGTCTTACACCCTTATTTCATGAAAACCTTAGTGTCATAATCCGATAGGTCATTATAGTCTCAAAGGTGTCTTAAGTGTCCTAGAGCCTTCATGCATACTCACTTCCTCATTCATCATCTCATTCCCTTCCAAACAATCCGCTTCTTTGTCAAGAGATGGTTAGATAGTAATCTAATACCTTTCTAAGTTAATGTGACAACTTAAATATTTCATTCGAAATGTTTAAGTATTTTTAATTAGCGAAATGCGAATTAAAATGTCACTCATTGTTCATGTCTATTTCTTGAGTCATGACTCTATTATTATATAGATGTCAAACACCTTCCGTCCACCCTTAGAAAAACCTCGTTGTATTCTATCCTTTATTCATCATGTCATTGTCAAGATCATCATTTTCATGATGGTTTGTCTTTATTTGTGTCACATTCTATGTCCGGATGAGCACGAATTTAATGGGAAGGGAAAACACACCACTTACATACATCCTTCTACCCTAAACCCACATCACACCACCAAACTTTTCAATATTCTTGCTTTCAAGAATATACCTCCATTGACCCAACATATTTACCCTCAATCAATCTCTTCCTTGTCAAACTTTCCACCACCAATGTGAAATGAAAAATTGAGTCATCCTTTATACTACCAATCTCAAGTCATCCACCATTTCCATGCCCTCAAAGAAACCAAAAATCAATATCATACCTCGTAAACAATAAACCTCAACCTCAAAACTCCATCACCTCAACGTCTAATTTCATATCCTAGTACACCTTATGTACCATCTAAAACAACCTCCACCACATCTTCATCTCTATCCATCAATGGATATCCCAACTCACAAGTGTCACCACCACCAAAAGTGTCAACACCACCAAAAGTGTCACCACCACCTTCCTTGAACATCACTCTTCCGCTTCCACCTAGTCATCTCCTCTTGATCCTTATTTTCCATCTTAACCAATAAATCCACCGAGTCATCTTCACGAGAAGATTCAACCATGTAACCATTCCCTACATTCCACTAAGTGCGTCATCACCACCAAAACTTAAATCCCTAAAAGTCAAACCATCTCTCATGATACATAAACCCATGTTCATCCTTGTGTCGCTCTTTGAATCAAAGGGCAACCGTCATATCCATATTCTCATAAACATGCTTGTCCATGAAGTCAAAAAAATCCAAGTGAATTTCATTATGGAATGCGTCTTTTCCACTATCTAACAAGTGAAGAACACAAAGAAAATATCCAAGCTTCAAGTGTTGTCGAGTCATCACCACCTCATCCAAGTGAATTTCATTACGAAATGCGTCTTTTCCAATTTTTATCAAGTGAAGAACACAAAGAAGAAATCCAAGCTTCAAGTGTTGTCGTGTCATTGCCACCTCATTTCACATATCCACCTTCGGTCGTCAACCAACAAAACACCAAAAAAAAAAACCATGATTCCCAATCATTCACCTTTGTCAAACGATATATTAATCTAAACCATCATTGTCAACCCTTTGTCATCACCTTCCCTCTTCCATTCATGCTCATCCTTCCTCATTGATTCTACGAACGTATCATTCTCATCTTCATTTTGGCATCTTTCATCAAAATATGTCGGTCGAATCCCTGTATTAGGTCCTAATCATTATCACGTCTTAAGCATTTGTCATATTATTTTTTTTGGGATTTAGGTTGTTCTTTTTAAAACAATAATTGCATGTGTCATACTCTTAGTCCATATACCTTAGACGTCCATATCTTGTTCCCCAATAAGTGTCATGCATATATCTATCATCATCATTATGTATATGTGCATTCTTTTTCTACTAACTCTGTTTTGTAGGATTATTTTTTCGCTCGATTCTTTGGTAGCCAAAACTAGTTTTGAGCATACACCAAGGGGGAGCATTGGTGATAGTCAAGGCTTCACTCACGATGATGCAAGCTCGCCTTATACATTCTATCTCAAGTATTGAAGTGTAGTAGAAGTCTCGTTTAGGAGTCCACCTTTTTGGTTCGACAAAAGGGGGAGAAGAAGTGTAAACAAGTAACTTATACATTTTACTAAGAGTTATAGTTTACATAGTTTGTCATCATCAAAAAGGGGGAGATTGTTGGCATAAATATTACGATATTTATATTACGATATTTAATCTAAACATCCTCTTCATGTTTTGATGATGACAAAGATGTAAGTTACAACACATGATGTAAAGTGTTTAAGTTACTTGTAATCACAAATCATCTATGCATTCATACGTCAACGTCTCTCGACATCTCAACGTCTCGAGTATGCTTCAACAATCACTTAAGGTATGTATAAACAAATGTCTAATACATTTTATGATCAAAGGGATTTTTATTTAGACATTACAAATTTTATAAAATGTTATAAGCATTTTATATATTTTAGAAAAACACTTTTGGTAATTAAAGGGAAATGTTTTAATTAAAAGAAAATGTTATAAAATAATATAAACACATTATATATTTTTGAAAAACACTTTTGGTAATAAAAGAAAATGTTTAAATCATACTAAATATATGAATTCAAATTTTTAACCAAAATCAGTTAGTTTTTCACCAAATAAACTTTCCCCACTAAAAGACAGAAAATCTGGCCGTTACAGCTGGGCGGCCCCCTTAATTATAAGGGGCGGCCCCCTTAATTTTAAGGGGGCCGGCCATGAATTAAGGGGGCCGGCCACGCTCCCCTGTCAGATTCTGTCAGAAATTTTCTCCTATAAATACCACCTCAAACCTGGTATTTTTCCAACCTTTTGCATGAAAATTTTAGATCTAAATCTCTCTAAACATCTTCTAAAACCCTTTGATCATAAGATTATTAATCTTTGTTTCAAGTGATCCAATCCTCTACCATTCAAAGTGTAAGAGAAGAATACTTCTTATCATCAAGTCAAAGAAGTATTAGAGTCTAGTTAGTATTGATGTGAAGTTGTAGAATCAAGTTGTGTAAGTATATGTAATAAGTAGATCAAGATGATCTTACTTAGTAGTGGGTCATGCAGTCATGAAGTTGTGAAGTAGTGAAGAAGTCATGAAGGTGTGAAGTAGTGAAGAAGTCATGAAGTTGTGAAGTAGTGAAGATGTTGTGAAGTTGTGAAGTCGTGAAGAAGTCGTGTAGAAGTTGTGTAGTGATCAAAGTCGTGTCGTGAGATTGGTTCTAGCTACTATTAGAACCCGACATTTATCTTAGTGTCGTTAATTGGTGTAAGCAAAAGTTGTGTACGGTTTTCTCCGCCAAAAGGGAGCTTGTTGAGTAGTGAAGAAAACTCTCGAGTAGGTGACTCGGGGAGTGGAGTAGGGCAAGGAAGGTGACCTTGTAGCCGAACCACTATAAATCATCGTGTCCGGTTTGCATCTTCTTTCTCTTATCTCTTTACATTTATTCTTGCATTTATCGCTTTATATCTATGCTTGCATATATGTGTTGGTTGTTGCTTAGATTGTTTTGATGTTGAATGTGATAGATATAAGTTAATATTGCTATAGGATGAATAATTATATGATATGGTCTAATGGACTTAGATGCATTATTCACACTACTCATGTTGAGTTTAACTTAATCGATAATTTGATACAAAATGTTTTAAGATTTTAAAAGGAAAACATATTCATATAAAGATCAACCAAAGCTCTATTCATAAAACTAAGTTTTGAAAACAAACTCAAAAGCACACATATATAATTGATCATATTGATTATATATTGTTTTCATAATAAACTCTAATTGAAGGTTTTTCAAACAAACATTTTACAAATTAAAAAGAGGGGAAAACTATTCAACCCCCCCTTCTAGTTTTCCACACATCATTATTTGTTAGTATGTATAATTATAAACTTGATCTATCGAATGAATGTATGATTGTTATAATTATTGGATTAATGTTATAGCATGCTCACTTGTTAAAACTAGCACTTAAAATAGGTTTATAAACTTTTATGCTGCTATATATTACACCTGGACAGCCTGCAGGTGCAGGTTTGCTGAAATAAAAAACTGGGTTGAAACCTGAGACTCTACTGCCGGCGGTCCCTTATTAAAGAGGCGGTCCCTTAACCATAATGGACCATCCAGCATCTAAGGGACCGTCAGCCCTGCGTCACGGGTTCCTGCACTGTTTCTCATTTCTTGCAAACCTGGTTCCTTATTGCGTGATTTTCACCACCATTTCCCATATTAGCAAAACATTTGTATGTGTTTATAATTTCCTAATGCATGCTTTACCCATTCCATAATCCCTCTTAATTATTTAAACATCCATGCTTCATGATAATCTTCATCACCCACATCATCCTCCATATAATCATCTTCTACAATGAGGTCTCCTTCAACCTCCTTGTCCCTATCAAACAAAAGGTCTGAAATCAACCTTACACCACCACAAACAAACTCCATTGATCTCACTCAAAATGAATGATGACGTCAAATTTACCCATGATTTAAGTGTTAATTTCCCCCTAAATTGCTCATCTTTTCTATTCATATGAAGAATATATACTCTTATTTCTTCCTATTTTGGTTTCAGGGTAAAGATGAGTAAAAGAATGAACATATGCGAAAATGGAAGGACTTAAGAGCAAATACGTGGAAAATGCGGATACTGCACTAACTACGGCGTAGAGGTTCATCCACCTACGCCGTAGCAAGGATTTACGAATACTACGCTGTAGCTAGTCATAGGGCTACGGCGTAGATATGTTAACAAGAGTTCTACGTGCGTAGCCACTCTTGAGGCTATGCCGTAGTAGTTTTGTATGAAGGCTACGGCGTAACTTTCCATTTAGTTACGCCGTAGTTATTAACTTGGGCGCAAAGTATTGAACAACAAAAAATGTTCACTTCATGGATAGAAGATAAAGAGAGATTGAGGCCATGAGACTATTTTTATATGAAACTAGACTCAATTACCTTCGAAACGCCGGGTGACACGTCCCGTGACGACTTACGGTTCAAAAGATATGATTTTCGAAGATGACCAAAACACGGATTGAAATAGCTACGGCGTAGATCACAAAACAGCTACGTCGTAGTTGGACAATAACTATGCCGTAGCTGGTCCGAAATCTATAAATAGAGGCCGAGTTCTGCATTATTCATCATCCTTCTTCCTCCCTTTCAAAGGTGCGATTAAGGTACCATCTCTGGGCATCTTCCAACAGCAACCAACCACTTCCAAAGGGAGAATTCACTTTTAATCATCATCATTATTAACCTTACATCAAGTAATTTGTATCAAACACTATGTTCAATCCAATTTATGTTTTATTCATTATTATTGGTATGATTTACTATATGTTTGGCTAATCACCTCTTGGTGTTAGCCTAGTTATGAAATTATTATTGTTTTGATTTAGCTTTCTACGCATCTATTGTCTATTGTTTGAATACTTTCATGGCGAGTCTTGGGACACTCTAGTTCCCGTAGTGTTTAGCATTGGTTGTTCCTTAGAGGCTTGTGGAATTAACCCTAGGAAGCAAGTCGCTAGGGATGTGACTTGGTAATAGATATATCACCATACACGTGCGAATTAACCCTAGGACCACCTACCGATGCTATACGCTTAACGGAGTTAGAGGGGTGTAAGATCTGACCATGCTGCATCCGTTAGACCTGTCCATGTTAGTAGAGGCATTTAATGACTCTTACATTTTCGTACCGATGAACCCAAGGCTTTACAATAGTTTTGGATAGGACAAGGTGTAAGATAGACGTAGGTGATTTAACCCTCTGATCCGAAATGAATTAATCCCCAGACGATATGATAGGATGCACTTATAGAAAACTAGTCATAATGATAACAAGAGTAGTAATTAGGTTAGCACTATTTTTCTCTATTGATCTTTCTTCTATTTATTTACTTGTCTTGTTATTTACTTTTATTAGTTTAATTAATCTTTCAACTCAAAAACCCCTTTTAAACGTGACACGAAACTTAGATAATTTCCATACACTTAGCTCTTGGGACGTCCTCGGCTTTACCATCTAGCTATACCTAATACGATCCGGTACACTGCTCGTTAGTGCATTAAGGTAGACCTTAGGTAAACGAGACTATTATAAATATTAAAACCTGGTCAGTAAAACCTGCATCAAGTTTTTGGCGCCGCTGCCAGGGAGCTATTAGGATTTTATTTAAGTTTCTTTGCTTTTATAATTTTAGGTTTTCATTTGCTTTTTAGGAACTTTTGTTTTTAGTTTTCTTTTTCCTTTCTTTTCTTTTCTGTTTTTGTTTGTTTCGAAATTTCAGGATATGGGTGACGTTGATATCGACATGCTCACTATGGAGCAATACATGGCTTGGACTTAAGGAAACAACAGACCGGGCATGGTAAGACCTGAAATTGATAATAATGTCAACTTTGAGATCAATAGCCATTTTATGAGGGAGTTAAGGCATAAGCTCTTCGCGGGAACGGTTGATGAAGATGCTCACCTACTTGTAAGAAGAGTATTGGAGATTGCAGATCTTTTCCACACTCCTGGCGTCACTCATGATGCACTAATGTTGAGGGTATTTACAATTACACTCACAATGGCAGCCAGAAGGTGGTTAGATAAAGTTCCTACAGGAACAATCAATACATGGGCTCTTCTAGAGAGGGCATTTATTCGGAGATATTGTCCTCCTTCAAAGACGACCAAGAAGATGGAAGAAATAAGGAATTTCATACAAGGGAAGGATGAGACGTTATATGAAGCTTGGGAAAGGTTTAACGACCTTCTTTACATGTGCCCAACGCATGATCTCAGAAAGTCCTTACTTTCTACAAAGGTTTAAGCATCCCTTCCCGCCGAATGCTCGATTCTCAAGGGCCGATCCCTATGATGACACCAGCACAAGCCATTAGCTTAATACAAATGATGGCGAACCATTCAAAAAATTGGTATGATGGAGCAACCACTTGGATGGCGAATGACAATAGCTTGGATGACATGGGTGAAATAACCAAAAGTATTAATAGGCTCAGGTGTGATATAAAGGAGGTTAAGAAAGACATTCGTGCTATACATGAGCATTCTCTTCGAGAAGAATGCAAAGCATTTGAGCATGTCGAGTATGTGGAATCCTTGGAGGAAAACATCAACAAATATTTTAAAGAATCAAGGAAGAAGAATGAATTACTTCGTGAATGGATTAGAAAGTTCAAAGTAACCTCGGACTTGAACCTAAAGAAGCTCGATGCTAGGATAGAAGCAACGATTGAAAAAGTAAGCCAAACTGTCCTGGAAAATAAAAAGAAGGGGGTAAATAAGATCAGTGTACTAATGGGAAAGATAAAGGAAGTCAACAAGGAGTCGGTTCCTCGTGATTTATCTAAAGTCAAGTCGTATGTTCCACCTATCCCATTCCCAGGACGTTTGAAGGTTGTGAGAAAAAAAGAAACAAGCAAGGATCAAGTAAAGAAGATGGATGCAAGAAACTTACAAGATGAAAAGCAATTCCACATGCTAAAATGGAATCAACTACAACACATAATGGTATGATTTCTAACTCTTCTTTTATTACTAACGATCTTGCTAGTTTTCCCATACAGGTTGCCGAAATAATCAATGTTGAGGCCCAATCTTTAACCGCACAACCCATGCTTATCACACCACCCGAAGATGGTTATGTTACACCGACTACTGAACCAATTTTGGTTGAGCCTGAGAAGGAGTTAGGAGGCCAAGTCATATACACTACCGTGAATAACAAGGAGGCTAATGAAGCATGGAAGCCAATCACTCAACCACAGTACGGAGTGTTCATATCAACGAATTAATCAGTCAATCCAGGCAAAGTAAGTAGGAAAATGAAATCTCCTTTAAGGTATGATTTTAATTTATCATTTCCCTACAATATAGCAAATTCACACCCTTACGGTGTCTATTGCTATTTTCATCCACACTTGATTTCAAGTGAGGGGATGAACACCCTTTTGCTTGGTAAATAAGGGTGGAGTCAAGCTCGTGACTCGAACAAAAACAAGCGCTTCGTGGGAGGCACCCCATGCTTATGTTTTTATTTTTATTTTTATTTTGGCTTTTGATTTTAGTAGTGTAGTTGGTTTGGTATGCTTTGTTCTAATCATTTTGCTGGTAAAAGAGAAAGGTAGATGGTGGAGAAACTGAAATGGGAGTTTTCACTCCAAGAACTATCCCCAGAACACAACTACGGCGTAGCCTATTCCTTCAACTACGCCGTAGCATCCTCCAGATGTCAGTCTGTAAGATTTTATCACCTACGGTGTAGTTAAGCATTTCGACTACGCCGTAGCTTTCTCCTGTACCAATTAAAACTTAAAATTTTTATAACAAACATACTTTAACTTGTATTAGTTTTTAAATGAACTTTGTGTGTATGTTCACTGCAAACCCTCACGAGACTTCACTCGTCCACTTGGGACACCAAGTGGTTTAAAAGGCTTGTTGCATACGCTAAATGCTACCGTGATTCCTACGAAAGTGAGTTAGGTTTTATTTTATTTTTATTTTACATTTCATACTATTATCAGGAATTATGCTTTTTGGTATTAGTCTTCTTGTTAGGTTCCATGATGATGGAAGTAGTGTTCGTGGCTATAAGAAACACTTATATCCGACCTAGTTGAGCACTAAGATGGTAGTAATGAAGAATTGAAGATGGAGATGGATGTTGCTCGAGGAGGAACATTTGAAGCATGTTACGTAAAGTGACATCTATTGATCATACCAAGCAAATCCAGGGGAGTCCGTTCCTTTTCTAACCCTTCTTATTTTTCTTTTATATGTTTTAGTATGACCCAAGTGGGGGGAAGGGATTACAAATAAACACCCACCTGATTTTACTTGCCTTTGTTTTTCTAGTTTTTAGTGAAAAGTGTTTCATTAATAAAATTTTGACATGTTTTTCATTACTTAACTAGATTAATCTTTAACTGAGCACACCTACCCTATATTTCCATTGTGTGAGGATAAGCCTTTCAGTTTCCCCCTTATACATAATTCCATAAATATGAGTGTGCTGGTGGCTGTAGTAGACTTTAGAACTTGGCCTTGCATATCTTTTCGAGACCATTATTATGAGCATTACATTAAGGTAACTTGGTGTAATCGGTGCAGCTAGGAATTAAGGCAAATTTTAGGATGAACCCAAATAGCCCATCAATTATGTATTGTGTATGTTGACTTTTCACATTGATTAGTCAATCCCCCTGTTAAACCCTTTTGTTGCACTCACCTTTAGTGCAAGATACCCCTAGATACACCCTTATGAGCCATTCTTTTCATTTTGTTCACCCAATATATGTTTCGTTACACCTATCGCCTAGCCTACCCTGTAGTTTCTTATAGTCCACGGTCCGGGCGTTGTTGGTCAATGTTGGTTTCATTGGTGGAAGTCGCGGGTTTTGAATAAAGGGATTTTGGAAGAAGATCGGGTTTAAATGATAGTTGATCTCAAGTGGGGGGATGTTTTATATGTTTTTATTGTTTTTATTTCCATTCATGTATACCTTGTCTTCCATCCAAAAAAAAGTAAAAAAAGAAAAAGAAAAAAAAATAAAATAAAAAAATAATGAGAATGCAAGCAAGAGTTTGTTTATTAGCTTATGTGTCGTATTGTGGTAAGTATTCCCACCTTGCGCAGCTTATGCTTTATGGACCCGTGTCGTTTCTATCTCTCCTTTCTGTTTTAATATATACAATGGGGACATTGTACATCTCAAGTGGGGGGATGGGAGATAGAAATGGTAGTTATTACGGTTTTTGGTCAAAATATGTGCAAAATTTACCCTAATTTTAAATTTTTTAGAGCACATAAATTTTTTTTCCATTGATGATGAAGGCCGAGTTAATGCATCCTGTTTGCCTTGTTTATGGAGATTTTGAGGCACTACGTTACATTTTATATGCATTAACTTGTGTATTGAAGATATTGAAGACCCCTTGACTCTCGACCCTCGAATTTTGCTATGGGATTGAATGAGACTAATGACAGGGCGATTGTGGACTTTAGGAAACTATTTGTTTCGTGTCTTTTTATTTTAAACCCAGTTAAATGTTTTCCCATGTCTTTATCCTACCCTTGTCATTCCTTACCTTTAGCTTATTCGAGTTAAGGAATTGAGCAGTCATAGGTGTCTTGTTCATGGATGTGGGCAAGCATTTGTGGCTTTGTCGCCTTTTCTGGAATAATGGTATTGGTAGAAGTGATTTAACCCCGTAATCCTTATTGTTGTGTCAACCCATTTGCCTTTTGGAATAGGTGCATCTATAGACTCTATTGGTGGAGATTAGTATCTTTGCCAAGCATATGATAGAATACTCGCCATGACTGAGCAGTTGAGTGATCACCCCAAAAATTAACACATAGATTAGTGAGAGAGAGTGTGATTTCAATTCCCTTTTCGTGAGGTGCTCGGTTTAGAAATTTCTAGCTTAGGTAATTTTTAAACTCATATCTTCCAAAATCTCGGGAGATATCTTTTTAGAAATAATTTAAAAAGGTCTACTTGAGGACAAGTAGAATTCAAGTGGGGGGATATTTGATAACGACAAATTTACCCATGATTTAAGTGTTAATTTCCCCCTAAATTGCTCATCTTTTCTATTCATATGAAGAATATATACTCTTATTTCTTCCTATTTTGGTTTCAGGGTAAAGATGAGTAAAAGAACGAACATACGCGGAAATGGAAGGACTTAAGAGCAAATACGTGGAAAATGCGGATTCTGCACTAACTACGGCGTAGAGGTTCATCTACCTACGCCGTAGCAAGGATTTACGAAGACTATGCCGTAGCTAGTCATAGGGCTATGGCGTAGATATGTTAACAAGAGTTCTACGTGCGTAGCCACTCTTGAGGCTACGCCGTAGTAGTTTTGTATGAAGGTTACGGCGTAACTTTCCATTTAGTTACGCCGTAGTTATTAACTTGGGCGCAAAGTATTGAACAACAAGTAATGTTCACTTCATGGACTGAAGATAAAGAGAGATTGAGGCCATGAGACTATTTTTATATGAAATTAGACTCAATTACCTTCGAAACGCCGGGTGGCACGTCCCGTGATGACTTACGGTTCAAAAGATATGATTTTTCGAAGATGACCAAAACACGGATTGAAATAGCTACGGCGTAGCTCACAAAACAGCTACGGCGTAGCAATGAAAAATTGCCAGATTGAGCCCAGAACGCGCTACGCCATAGCAATAATGGTGCTACACCGTAGTTGGACAATAACTACGCCGTAGATGGTCCGAAATCTATAAATAGAGGCCGAATTCTGCATTATTCATCATCCTTCTTCCTCCCTTTCAAAGGGGTGATTAAGGTACCATCTCTGGGCATCTTCCAGTAGCAACCAACCACTTCCAAAGGGAGAATTCACTTGCAATCATCATCATTATTAATCTTACATCAAGTAATTTGTATCAAACACTATGTTCAATTCAATTTATGTTTTATTCATTATTATTGGTATGATTTACTATATGTTTGGCTAATCACCTCTTGGTGCTAGCCTAGTTATGAAATTATTATTGTTTTGATTTAGTTTTCTACGCATCTATTGTCTATTGTTTGAATACTTTCATGGCGAGTCTTGGGACACTCTAGTTCCCGTAGTGTTTAGCATTGGTTGTTCCTTAGAGGCTTGTGGAATTAACCCTAGGAAGCAAGTCGCTAGGAATGTGGCTTGGTGATACCAATTTACACGTGCGAATTAACCCTAGGACCACCTACCGATGCTATACGCTTAACGGAGTTAGAGGGGTGTAAGATCTGACCATGCTGCATCCGTTAGACTTGTCCATGTTAGTAGAGGCACTTAATGACTCTTACATCTTCGTACCGATGAACCCACGGCTTTACAATAGTTTTGGATAGGACAAGGTGTAAGATAGACGTAGGTGATTTAACCCTCTGATCCGAAATGAATTAAATCCCCAGACGATATGATAGGATGCACTTATAGAAAACTAATCATAATGATAACAAGAGTAGTAATTAGGTTAGCACTATTTCTCTCTATTGATCTTTCTTCTATTTATTTACTTGTCTTGTTATTTACTTTTATTAGTTTAATTAATCTTTCAACTCAAAAACCCCTTTTAAACGTGACACGAAACTTTGATAATTTCCATACACTTAGCTCTTAGGACGACCTCGGCTTTACCATCTAGCTATACCTCATACGATCGGGTACACTGCCCGTTAGTGCATTAAGGTATACCTTAGGTAAACGAGACTATTATAAATATTAAAACCAAGTCAGTAAAACCTGCATCAATGACCCATCCTCTCAAACACCAAATGCTCCTCTCAAAACTCCTTCCATCAAAGGTACTTCATCATCCTCATCAAGAACTAATTCATCACCATTCAAATCATTCATCAAAAACTCATCACTCTTACTCACTCACTCTAGTTCGGGTGCTTGCACACCCTTTATGAGTAACTCATCCTCTTCCATCAACACATCAAAATCTTCAAGTCCACAAATTGCCTCATCATCCCAACTACCAAATTTCCTTGAAAACCTTTCACCCTATCTTGGAAACATGTCTCCTCCTCCAAGGATCTCACATCCACCTCCACCTAATACCTCTCTAACTCTTTTACCAAAGGGTCCTTTGGAAAAACTCCATCCACTCCACCACAATCCCCAAATATTGAACCTTATCTCCATTACAACTTTGTGAACAACCACACCATTGGTTGTGCATGTTGTTGTCATAACTTCCGTCTCATCTCTTCTCTTAGAGATGAACTTCACTACATGTTTGGATATCTTGAGTACCTCATCTCTCAAGAAAACACTCAACCAACTCCTCTTGCCTCAATGCCACCCTTGGCCCCATCACCACCTCAATCACCATCATCCAATTAGTCATCCCTACATGAATAATTCAAGAGGATTAAGTCGTGGATCAAGCATGTTCTAGGAAAATAGGACTTCTAATTACTTTTAATGAGATGTATTATGACTATGTGCTAATTGTGAGTGTCATTGTATGATTTTCACATATGGAATGAATGAATGATTATGCTTTGAGTTATGATAATATGTTGTAATATTTGTCATAGTTAACTTGAAAATGGACTAAAATTATTCAACCTTAACAATAGGAAGTTACTTAAATCACAACACATCTGCCAACCAGGACGCCTACTGCCGGCGGTCCTTTATTGGATTGACGGTCCTCTATCAATAAGGGACCGTCCCCCCATTTACGGGACCGTCCCCAGTAGGAGCTAACATTCAGATTTTACTTTTTGATTCTCTATCTGATTCATGCTCTATATAATTGATTTCACACCCATATTCATCCTGTTTTCTCCATACTTTCACACACACACACACACACACACACACACACACACACACACATATATATATATATATATATATATATATATATATATATATATATATATATATATATATATATATATATATATATATATATATATATATATATATATATATATATATATATATATATATATATATATATATATGTGTGTGTGTGTGTGTGTGTGCGTGCGTGTGTGTGTGTGTGTGTGTGTGTGTGCGCGCGCGCGCTTTGCTCTAACTTATTTTTGTAGCACATCACCATAGCTCGATTCCCCGGTGCCCTCATTTAGGAGGAGCACTTAGCTAGGGGGAGCTTGTACTCCGTTGATCTCTTCGACAATGCCCTGTTCAGGACGATAGTATTCCGTCAAAAACGACGATGCCCTTTCAAGGATGCTTGTGTCTCCTCTCCTCAACACCAACGATAGCTTTTTGATTTTACAAAAAGGGGAGAAGTAACGGGAAAACTCGTTAAAAATTTATCAACGTATAATTTTACCTAAAATGAGTTTATATTTTGTAATCATCAAAAAGGGGGAGATTGTTAATACAAATAATGTCAAAAACGTTATTCGCATTATTCGATCTTCTTGTGTTTTGATAATCACAAAATATAAAGACATGTTACGTAAACATACGGTTAATAAGTTTTTTATCGAGGAAACTCGTTTCTTCTACGTAGCTACTACAACATCACTTCAGGTATGAACAAACTTTATACCGTCATTAGTAAAGTGATCAAAGAATTTTATTTTCCCTAAACTTACATTTTTAAGTTTGACAAAACATTTTCACAAAAGTATTTTTGTGTTTTTAAAGAAATGTTTTATTAAGAAAATATATTCAAATTCAAACTTGTAAAAGCTATTTTTCACCCCAAAATAGTTGAGTTTTCACCAGATAAATTTTTACCACGTCAGGAAAAAAATGGGAGCGTTTGTCGGGATGGTCCCTTAAAGTAGCTGGCGGTCCCTTAGCGAAACAGGACCGTCGCCTATTTACAGGACCGTCCAGCTCTCTCCTGACGTCTATAAATACTAAAATGTTCCACTTCAGAAAACAAGGTTTTTCACACACAAAAATTTTTTGTTTTATTTTTCTTTAATCTTTGATCACTATAACATGTCGGTATATGTTTATAAGTGATTTCCTCTTCCACCAAGTGCAAGAGAAGAACTCTCGACATAGATGAAGACTCGAGATGTTATAGGTGTCCACACACAAACGTAACAAGTGTTACGGTGATAGGTTCTATAAATATTGTCAATGTTTTCCGACTTGTGTGTGAGTCGAGGATGGGGATATTTGTGTGAACTTGGATGGTGATGTAGATCCAAGAAGTCTTGTAACTAGATTAGTTCATGTATTTGTTGTGAGGAGAGTGATGTCCTAGTGTATAGGTTAGGACTTAGTTGAGTCATTGTGTGAAGGCTTGGAACGGGTGATGATCCAAGTAAGTCTTGTGTGAAGGCTTGGTTCGGGTGAAGAACCAAGTGTGTCTATGTGTGAAGGCTTGGTTCGGGTGAAGATCCAAGTTGGACAAGAGTGCTTGTTCGTGTGGCCACGTGGCCTTGGAGTAGATTGGTTCTAGCTACGATTAGAACTCGACATTTCGCTTAGTGTCGTTAAACTTCGTGTAAGCTTGTGTACGGATTGCTCCGCCTGAAGGAGTGTGTTGATATAGTGATTGATAACTCTCGAGTGTGGTACTCGAGGAGTGGAGTAGGACGAAGAGTGAGCTTCGTGCCGAACCACTATAAATCGCCGCGTCTCTTGGTTGTGTTCTTTCCTTACTCTTTACTTTACTTGTTTATTTATGTTTGTTAGTAGTTAATTTGATATCACATAACAAGTAGAATTCGACAAGTTTGCAAAAGAATATTAACCGGACCTAAAAACGGCGAAACGTTTTAGCAACTAAAAAGAAATGGTGAAACTATTCAACCCTCCTTTCTAGTTTCTACAAAATCCAATGGCTCAAATCAAAAGAACAGGAGATGATTTGAGCCATTGAATTTGATCCAATGGTTGATAATTGTAACTTGATCAATCAAGTTATCCTCAACTTGAGAGGATCCTCTTCCATGAAAAAGGCAATTACTAAGGGTCCTAAAAGTGGCAGGAGTGTTAGGAAATCCGTCTAAAAGTTTGTTACAAAGAAAGCCACTGTCAAAGCAAGGTTGCGGAACCCATTAAAATATCTACTAACGCTTCCATAGAGAGTAATCGGCACAGGTATATTGATAATAGGGAAAGTCTATTTGTTTGTTTTTTTTAACTTTCATTACCATGGTTACAGATAGAATTTTATGATATGGTTACAAATAAAAAATAGTGTATACTTTACACGTTTGACCTATTTATAAGGTTTATTAATTTGACCAGCCCAATTATTACTTATTTTTTAGATGCTTGTTTGGTTCATTTTTTTCCATAACTACTATTTAATCATTTGATCCGTATAAACATAAAAATCAAATAGGGAATGAAATTTGATGAAATGATTTAAAACCTAAAGTGGTTTTGCTATTCAACATGAAGTGCTATGATTCCGAAACACTATAGCTATTTGACTATTAGTCTCAAGTACTAAATGCGGTTCAAAAAATAAAATTAGTCACAAGTAGTGAGATGGTGTTGGAGCACTTTTAGGTGACCGTGTATGATTTTTCTTGTGCTTACCAACTTATGCCTCATTCTTTTGTTTTCTTGTAGGAGTCGGTGCAGCCGTGCAGGGGCTAGGGGCTTGTGAGAAAGGGTAACCATTGATGCTTGATAAGTGATAACTCAATGATACATAGTAGAATGCATTACAAGAAAATTACAGGTATAATATTTGGTTGTATCTGTGTCTTTATGTAAAATAGGGCATTCATGGAGAATGTTATGAATACTCTAAATAGTTAATGCAATTATGAGTGGACTAATCTAATCATTAATTGATAATTGAAAGGTGTTTCGACCGATGAGACTACTCGTGAATCGTGATGTGGTAGAGCTCAAATGTGGGTGAGCTTATAAGCTAATAACATAAAAAGCATAAGCACATTAAATAAGCTAAGCCGAACACACCCTAATTTCTTATGAGTAAGATAATTATAGCACGGGTTATATAAAATAGAAAGTATCGTGTCTTTCAATTTCATTACAACCGATAAGAGGACAACTGAATTAGAACATAATGTGGGAAGCTTTTTTGAAGTGGTGATGTGAATAAGAATACCATATGAGGTAGTGATAGATAGTAAAAAGAATTTGTATAAAGAAGCAGTGAGTTATTCAATTTATGGTTGTCAAGCATTTAGCACATTTGTGGTGATTTTTGACCCGCTTCCCTTTTAGCATTAGATATTGAAACTTACTTAAATTAGCCCATTTTTATCTGAATGGGTCGAACGTGCCTCTAGAATTGATTCAAGTATTGACATGTCTCCTTTCTATTACCAAGGTTCTCGATTTGCTAACATCATGTTTTCATTAGTTTTTTAGTTTACAAGGTCTTTCGGTTGACTTGCAGAGTTGAAAGGCATATATTATCACACGATGTTGGAGAGTAAGTAATTACTATGTACTTTTGGAGGTGCTTCTATGCGCCTATGAATCTTTTATCTTATAAATAGACTTACAACCCATTTAATAAACACATAAACCATATTGTAGCCAGAGGCGGAGGGAGGGGGTGGCTAGAGGGTGTTAAGCCCCTCCAATAAGCCCAATGATTGTATTAAGATACCACTGTCTAGCACATAATTTAAAGTTTAATATACCACGGACCTCTCCCAACTAGAGACTTTTCTATAATGAAAGGAAAAGAAAACAACCGACATGAAACATCTCATTTTCTAACAATTTAAAGGACTTGTCAATAACTAGTTATATCATAAATATGGATATTCGAAATTTGCGATGATGGTTTTATGTTAGATAAAATATTTTATCTAAGTGTTTTTTAATTCGGATATTTGAAATTTCAGATAAAAGTTTTACATATCAGAATATCCTAATATCTATAATTTTTGAAAAACTTTTATATGAGTTTCAAAGCTGTCCTTTCATAAAACTCAACTTTTTAATAAATTATGATCAAGTTTTTGGATATCCGAATACGGATATCTTTGAACTATCATAACCTAAATCAAGAAATCGTAGAAAGTTTCGGCTTTGTTGCTCCCAGTTATATACTTGGAAACATCAAAATAGATGAAGAACTAACCTTATTTTGAGTTTACTATACTTTTTAGAGTAAATTACATAAATGGTCACTGTGGTTTGTCCATTTTTTCACATTTAGTCACTGAACTTTTTTTTTTACAAGGTAAGTAATTAAGGTTTCAAATCCTTACAGATCCAGTCATTAAGGTTTCAATTTCGTTACATAAATGGTCACTGTGGTTTGAAACTTCAGTGACCATTTATGTAACGAAATGGACTGAATCTGTAACGATTTGAAACTTCAATGACCATGTATGTCAAAAAAAAAAGTTCAGTGACTAAATGTGAAAAATTGAACAAACCATAGTGACCATTTATGTAATTTACTCTACTTTTTATGCACTAAATATGTTAGAAAAAATTGGGTTCAGAAATGTATTCGTAAATTTTTGTGATGGTTTATCTGTATAAACTAAAGTTAGAAAACATTCTATTTACACTTTTATTTGGGTTATATAATGAACTTCGGCCCCTCTTAACTGCAAATCCCGGCTCTGCCCCTAATTGTAGCAATATGTTGTGAATGATTTAACTTTATATGTTTCGTTGCTATAGTATACTATAGAGAACAAATGTCAAGTATGAGTTTTAAATAACTTATATATTACTCCTTTAAGCAATGGAGATAATAACAATTTCCCATCTTCATCGTTAAAAGATAACATCTAAGCACGGGTCAAAAAAGTCGTGTCAACCCGACTATACCCTTTTGACATCGCTACTCACTATTAGTATATGATACTGCAAAGTGCAAACAGAAGTAGACCTACAAGAGGTATATTAGAACGTTGCATAATTGTAGCATTATGCAACATATATGCCGGCAAAGAAAATTTGCCGGGAAAAGACTAAAGAGAAAATTTGCGAAGTTTTTAAACGTTGTTAGAATCTCAAGTGGCGAGAGACTTGTAATAAATGTAATAGTATAATATTGGATGGGCTTTTAAATTGCATTATGATAAGCAATTATGTAGAAAACAAGGATTAGGCCCCGCCGCGTTGCGGCGGGTTCGGTTTGGTTTGGCCACTACATGTTTCGCGTTGCAGTGTAGTCTGATAACAGTATTTTCATATAGCATAGTTGAATATTGGTTACATGTTGCAAAGTCTCTGAGGCTCTGAGCTCTTTGTGTATCTGTTTTGAGTACAACATTTGTTTGTGGACTAACCACTAAAGTTGGACAGTGGGCTTACATTAATGGGCTAACTTTTACTAATATTTTAAGAAGGAATATTCGCATATTCCGTAGGGAAATGTATTATAGATAGAATGGACCAAGTCCATCACAACCCTAAGTCTAGTGCATCTCACGGCCCATGAGGCTCAACTGTCCAATATAGAATGTATATATACCCTTGTCTCTTCATTTTGTAATGTGTGTTTAATTTGTAGGTGAAAACACTTTCTTCACTAAATAAGATTACACCATCTTTCTCTCTCTATGTTCTTTTCTTATATCTCTCTCTAAAAACGCTTCATATAATCATCTATATGTGTTCTTGATACTTAGTTGGTATCCTACAAAAGTCTATGTTTGTGACCGTGATTTCTTCTTGGAGAGATTATAGAGAAGGATTAGAGACAAGATTCATTCAAGATATTCAGTATGGTGATCATAGAAGCAATATTTTGCTTAGGACCAAATTAAGAGAGGAACAAAGACAAGATTTGTATAGACTATAGAGGATTGAATGAACGTCTTCAAATTCGTTTATATAGAATTGTTCATGACAAAATGTTTCATGTTGTTCGTACAAGTGTCAGACTTTAATTTTATAAACTGGACCATTTCATATTGATTACATTACAATCATAGTTACCACAATGCATACCACCTAACAACTTTGCAAAATTGGTACTATTATCTTTGTGTTTTGTGTTAATTACCCATTACTCAATAGTGGGTAATACTCCATTTCTCACTAAATTGAGTGGTATGAAATTCTATTATATCAATGATTGTGTATATGGTCGGAGGATTCCACAATGATCCGGATGAATAGTGTCCGGAGGACCCGAGACCGGAGGGTCCAGACAAGCGCCGTATTCAGCCCTGATTTCACGGGTCGTTGTCTGCCACGTGGAATCCTCAGCCGACACCCTAGTATAGGGGCAGGTTAGCGCGCCACACCCTACATGTCAGGAACAGTAACCTACTCGTACTACGCACTGTTCCGAACAGTAATCAGGTACAGTTTGAGGTAGCATAAATACTTCTCATTTACTCACTTGTATGATTAGCATTTACTGCATATTTACACACATACTTATTACCACCAACCCAATACTTACTCTCACGCCGGAGCTTGGTCCTGGGATAACACCCGGGGCGAGGATAATGCGTTTGCTGTGATTCGCAGGTTCTACGACCCAACAAGTCATCATCCGGAGGACTTCTAAAGGACCTTCGCAAGGTGACAAGACTTTACTCAAACAATCAACTTCGCCATTTTCATTAGAAACTGTTATTTGCCCATTTTTGTTAACCAACTTTAATTTTGTTTTTTACATGAATTTATTTTTTAAATTAAATCAATGCACAAACTATCTTTCAAACAATTAATTTATTTTTGTTATACGTGCACAACATGAATCTGATATATCACACTCTCAACCTTTTTCTTTCTTTTTTGCTAGATTCAATATTTGCTCGATTCGATTTTTATGAACGTTGGTTTGATAATACTATTGATGTTAATTTTTATGCTTTTTTTAATTGTAGATGTTAAAATTATTTTTCATGTTTTGCTAAACTTTGATGTTTTAAAAATTTTGCGGTGTTGCCATCTCTTTATAGCTATAAACATATTTCAATGAACCAAGCAAATTTAACGCATATTTCAATGAACCAAGCAAATTTAACGCAATGAAATAACCATTATATACTTTAATATTCCCTTTATCTTTTCGTTTCTCATTCCACTCTTTTAACAAAGCACCCATTACGTGTATTTTTGACAAAGGATGAGAGTTTATTTTTCCTGTATGCTAAAAAAATGGTAGGACCCACATTTGTTAGAAGGTCTGGATGTGGAAGAGTTAACTTTTTGTTGCTATAGTGATACAGAGGAAATAACCAAGTTAGTGGGTCCTACACCAAAAAAATATTATTAAATAAATGAGTCCTACCATTTTCTTACCACATAAAANAAAAAAAAAAAAAATGCGGACGGGCTTGTTTTTTAAATTTTGTATTAAGTAATGTTTAATTAAGAGATAACTTAATACAGACATCATCAGTTTTATTGCTTCATATTTTTAGTTATCTTTCTTTAATAAGTCACAAATAAACAGTTTCATATAACTTAATAAATTCATTTTTTTTTTCATATTAAGTCAAGCCAAAAGATCCGTGCAGAACCAATTTTTACCATAGAACCAATCAAGCAATTTTAGCCACTTATTTTTTTTTTTATCAAAATAAACTCACTCTTTTTTTAAAAAAAATTAAATATCTCGCAAACCGTAAATCGTTACGCGAAAAAAAAAATACCATCGCGATGAGAATTAAATTATCTTTCTATAGACATGCATTATTATATACTTTCGACGAACTTTTTTTTTCGGCGAATTTTTTTTTTCTTCAAAATTTCCGCCCAGAAAAATCGTATATGATTTGTAAAAATCATATGTGATTCGTTAAAATCAAATCATATGTGAGTTTTACGAATCATATATGATTTTTACATATAATATATGATTCGTAAGAATCATATGTGATTTGTAAAAATCAAATCATATGTGATTTTTACGAATCATATATGATTTTTCTGGGCGGAAATTTAAAAAAAAGTTCGTCGAAAAAAAAAGTTCATCGATAGTATATAACTATGGATATCAATAGAAAGATGATTTAATTCTCGTCCCGATGATACTTTTTTTGTAGCTTGAAGATTTTTCCGTTTGCAAAATATGTTGTATTAAAAAAAAGATCAAAAATAAAAATGGGTGGCTATGATTGGTTCATTGATTTTATGCCAAATATGAGTCATATATTGATCTCAATCTCATTAAGTCAATAAAATCATCATGGGGCTTGTGGTCTAGTGGTAAAGGCTTAAGTAGTTAAGCGAGCCCAAGTGAGAGTAGTACCGGTTTGGGTGACCGACCGGGAAGTCCTCACTTGGGAACCACAAGCTCTAGTGATATCAGGCGAATCGGGAATAGGAGTGGGGTTATCCCCTAAGGAGAGGCTCGCGGTTGGTATCTTTGCCCTCGGATGCGACACTACTCGAGCTAACAACTAACATCTAACAACTAACCCGCCGTTAAAAAAAAAAAAAAAAAAAAAAAAAAAAAAAAAAAGTTCAATAAAATCGAAATATAACACCCTTCTTGTTTTTGTAGCCTAGCTATCCATTTAAAAATATAATATATTTAAAACAAAAAATGACAGAGAAAACACGCCATAGATAAAAGAGCAGACGAAAGAAAAGTAACGGCGTTAAAATTTGTTATCTAAATCAATGAAGTTTGTTGATTGGTATGTGAAGATTGCAGTTGTATCAGCAGCAATTGGTGGATCCATGGAATATTTCATGATCAAAACTGGTTTTTGTTAGTCCCCTTTTTCCCTTCCTTCACTTTTGGCTATTTCATTTTTATTTTATCTGCTTCTGTTTATGTGCATAATATGATTTTTGGGCATGTCAACCGAAATATCATAATAATATTATTTTGCTTATTATTAGATCTATGAACAACGAGATTGTACTTTTTGTGTTGCGTGTTTCGTTTTGAAATTTGTTTTTTGGATTTCTGAATTAATATGTCGTTTTAGGATTACGAATGATAATTTAGCGTCTTGCGTATATCTGGTTTTTAGGTTTGTAGGACAAGGTATTTGAGTTTTCTATGTTTGAAGAATTCTTGTATAGAAAACTGCAAAGTGTAGAAATAGTTTTGGAAAGTGAATGGTACATTTGTGGCAACTTCCTCGTAAGTCTGATTTCGGTTGCCTTGTGTAATAATAACTAAGTAGCCCCCTTTAACAAAAAACGGATGAGGTTTTCACTGTTTAGGTTACCCCGGGAGGTCGAGTCTTTGATTCAGATGTACGAGGCCTAACCGGCCTAACCATTGACCTCTTGTGAGGAAGTCAATTGCCTTACCATTGGACCATTTGGTGGTGGTTAATTGATATTACGAAAATTGTTATAGTGATGACATTGACTCCTAAATAATTGAGGCTGTTACAAAATCCTCCATTGTTGGGAAATCGAGGCTGTTACATCTATGATGTTGACCCCTAAATAATGCAATTGGATGTTTTGGCATTTACATATAAGTTGCTGTTTCTACACCCATGACGAGGTTGGAAGTTTAAGGGAAATCGTTAGGAGTATGAAAATATGCTGTTAAAAGAATGCTGCTGGATGCTTTGCCTACATTTTTTGTACGCCTTTCTTTGTTGCAAACAACCTCTCAAGTGAGAGATTGATCACCTGAATGGGTTAATAGATCAGTAGATATAAGAAGTAGATGCAACTTTATTTCTAACAAAATGTCCGTCAACTTAGTGTCCTTTGTATGTTTGGATATTTTAATCAATGAAGATGTTCATGATGGCCTAGTTAATCTTGCATATTTTCATTTGACCAGTTCAGGTATCCCCTAACCTGAGCAATTCACAGGAGGTTTACGCCATTTGGTAGGATAATAATTCCCTGCTTGATATTCCTAGAACCAAGCTTTTTGTCGAAGAAAATACATAATGTGCCATAGACGATTTACTAGCGATGTTAGTATGATGCTGTTCCATATGACTGAAATTTAAAGAACCTAGCGTGACCTTGATGGGTGAATGGTGCCACAATTGCACCCGTAAGGTAGAATTTCTCATGGCTATGGGAAATTCTGTTTCCCACCATTCTTTTACATCTCTCCAAAAATAAGCTTGAAACATAGAACCACGGGAGAAGTGCTAAACATGATAATCGAGCATATCTTAGTAAGGATGTCAAAATGACGAAATCTACTCTTCTCGTGTTTTGAAAATCAAATTAAAATTTGTGAGTCCCATGTATCCACATATATGTGCATCCAGTATGCACTACTAGTCATCCCGTAAGTCTCTAGGGTCTTGGAAATAATGGAGAATAGAATTCAAGTAGCTTGTATTAAGTCCACAAATTATTTTTAGTAAGAGACGTACCAATGTTGGCTGTTCTTAACTGATTAACTCCACAGTTTGCTACTCAGAAACATCCTTCCTAGAATTTGTATTAAGAGATACATTCATTAGTTTTTGTTGACAGAATTGACAATGAAGAATAGTCGCTTGATTTTGTCATCTTGACCACATGACTAATACAAGTAATCTCTAGTCATAAGCCTGGCTCACATTTGATCACTGGAACAATTGTGTTTAGTTTTACTGTCTACAAATACTTACTACCAAGATGTGTTTATGCTTTGGAAACATTTTGATTCATATGATATGTGCCCATGAAAATGGGAAAGGCATGTTGACTCATAGAAACATGATGGTCCAAACACATGCATATTTGTTTGTTTTCATTTTGCTAAAAAAATATCAAGAGGTATCCAGATTCCAGAGGACAGCTAGAAGTCACACTGGAATTGTAGATTCACCAAACACATTGGAACAAATCTGAACAAGTACAGGGTTCTTAATAATACACACATTGGGGGTGAGAAAACTCAGTTTAACCATCATGAACAGGAACATATAAACTCATACTTAAAACACCACAGACCAAACCATGAAGATTTACATAGACGGCCCATTTTAATCTGAGTATCTACATCTTACCTCCTCCATACCCCCGTTTCGGAACAAATGAAAGTGAATATAAATATATTTTCTGACACTACCCAATTCAAAGAAAAGTATCTGGAAATTTGGACTCGAGATGCATTAATATAGAACCAAAATACTTCACAAATATAGGATTTAAGGAACTCGGAAACCTTTTTCATTGTGGTGGTTTTTTCCTATATTTGTGTGATTCATCCCTACTCTTCACAAAGCATTCATTTTTATGCTGAAAGATCAACTTTCTAGACGACCACTATACTGTTATTAACTTATTATCTGCTACAAAATCTCATTAAGTCAATGTTGTTAAATTATTTAATCTAAGACTCCTGGACTCAGGTTCGACCATCGTTTCCAAAATTTTATTTTCTTTAGTACAAGTACAATGCTAATTGAGTTTCCAGCCAACTTCTTTTTTAATCATAATACTCATGAACTGCAAGAACAAGGTAGCTGATATAGACTGCCAAGTACTTGTGTATCATCGCTAGGGCTCAAAATTTTCAACAGTAAGATAATATTGTTGGTTACTACTTGAATTATCTCTCAGAACATTTGAAGGTTTATTTAGTCTATAAAAAAGTTTTGATTTAATAAATATCAGAATTTATCTTTATTATATAAGCTGTTTACATGCAAATATGTGATGACAAGTAATCCTGATGTTAATATCAAACTAAAGCCATTGTCACTGATTATTGGCCATATTCCCTTGAAACTTTATACATAATGCGAGTATTGGAGCAACCAGAAGGAATTCTTCTTAATGGTCGGAAGGTTTAGTTTGAAGACATGGAAACAAACTTTTTCAGAAGTGTAAAGGAAATGTTGTAATATACTGATACTCTAATACAAATTATTATCCTGTCTCACCCTTTTAAAGCTGTGGGCCCTTGGAACACCAAATATTCATCCTAAATAAACTACATTGATTACACAAAGGTTCATTTCTGATTTGAGGTTTACATCACATGATCACCATGTTTTTGTCATATTTCTTAATATGCCCACTTTATAAATTTTACATTAGAATTATGCTCCATAAAATGATTTGATTCCCAAAGTGTGTTAATACATTGTTCCTAGATAGATCTGTCTTGTCACCTTGAACACCATTATGATCATAGCCGTGACATCACCCCCCATAACAACATTTGTTCATGCATGTACATTAAGTACCTATTTGATGTCTATGCTATGTTGATACATTGCTTCTTAGCAAGTTAAAGTTCCAATATAGGCACATGCTTTAATGCTAAATGCACTTTATTTGATTTATATAAAATAGGAAATGTTATCAATTAGTGCTTGGAAACACTATTTTTCATTCCCCTTGTTTTCTTTTAATACGTTATATAGTCTCCTTTTCAAAGGTTTGTATTTAATCAATAGAGGATGTTACCTACACAAAGAAAACCTACAAGTTCATATGGGTCATGTTGGAAATATTGGTTGATATCCACATTTTATGGTACCAAATGGTTGGATACTTGGACGAATGGTAATGCTAAACATGGTCCACTTAGACTAAAGGTAGTGGTTACACCCACTCACCTTCCATATCAGCACCACCCCAGTTTTATCTCTCCGCTCACTTCCCCTCACTCAATCTCACCATTCACTTGTCTCGTAGTGGTCACCAATACCCCCACCTTTCATTCAAATACCCACTTTATACAAAAATACCCCACAAACTACTCCCCACACACTCACAAACCAAATTAAAAATAATAAAAACACCCCATTTGGCACCGGTGCCAAGAGGTGATCATAGTCACCGTTATTGCCTTGTTTGAGCACCTCATGCGTGAGGTTGTGTTTTGGTAGTGGGGAATGGTGTGAAAATTGGTGTGAGGTGTGAGCCCTCACACCCACCACCTTCGGTCTTAGAATGTTAATCTACATATCGTTTTTACATGAGATCAACTTTTTATTTATTTATTATTTATTTTAGAAAGGCAAACTAACAATCTCACTACAATATATACAATACAATCTCGGACCGGCCCTTGAACCCACAAACACTTAGTTAGGGCATTCTCACCGATATGGCTGAGCCAAAGGCCCGCTGGTTCAAATTTTATTTATCAACGTGTTCATAAATTATCTTCTAATTCATGCACCTTTTGTAGAGTGAAATAGATAATAAAAAAAATATGAAAGTTGTTTATGAATCTTACCTCTGGTTTCTATGTAACAGATGACAAAGTGACGGTTATCGAATCAGAAAAGAAGGCTTGGGAGAATTCACCAGAAGCTCAGGCTATGCGAGAAGCTCTTAATCCTTGGAGAAAGGCGGATGATGCAACAAAACATTCGTAACATTTCCCTGATTGTGAAGAATTCTTTAAAGTATGTTGTTAGGATGGAAAGTAGCTTGCATAAGATTTTTGATCTTTTATACTACGATGTGTCATCTCCTTAAACAAAACGAAATTAGGATGCTAGTGGTGTATTTGGACATCTAGTTGAATTAGATTGTGCCAAAACATCCATAGTTTCTATTTGATGTCTATGTTACGTTGATACATTGCTTCTTAGCAAGTTAAAGTTCCAATATAGGCACATGCTTTAATGCTAAATGCATAGGAAATGTTTTCAATAGTGCTTGGAAGCTATTTTTTATTGGGCAATTCCATATATACCCAAAGCAAACATCATAATTTCATATTTCCTCGACAAATGCTTTAAAAATTTGTACTCATGCATTGAAAACTTGTCATTTGGGTAATTATGGAATTATGAACTTTCTTTTGGGTATATATGGAATTATCCCATAATAATAAAAGTACACAAGTAAACAGATATTTTTGAACATTAGAGTGGTTATCAATCACGTGCGTAAACGTCATAAAAATTAATCAAGTTGTCCTAATCTGTAATCAAACCAATATCTACAAGATCTTCAAGGTTGGACTGAAAGTGGAAAAAGCATGGTGATTTTATTTTTGTTGTTAATATTACATGTTAGGTGTTCTTCCATTTGTAAGGGAATATGATTCCAAAATGTGGCACACGAAAGGTTGGCAAACGTCGAATACTGTTGCAAACCTATAATTTATGTGTAGTGGGACTAAGCTTTCTATATAAAGGTTTCGGTCCCTCATCTCCTCAACATAAGAAACATTCAACATTTTCTTATCCTTGTTTCCACTTTCCAGCCTTTAGCTCTAGTAACAGAAATGTCTCAATTTTACAAGCCAAAAAATGACCTTGCCAAAATTGGCGATGATGCTTTCGCTCTCCTGGATGGTTTCCCTGGTTGGCACAAGTCCAAGTCATCCTCAAGTGTTCCATCTAGTCATGCCACAAAACAAGTGTTTCACTCCCAGTATCAGCCAGATTCAGCTTATGTGGTTCGACAAAAAGTGTATGTTACACCTGTTCAAACTATGAGGAATGAGAGAGTGATGGATAGCTATGAGGCTGCCAAGATGTTTGGAGGAACCGTGATTGTGGATTACCCTAAGCGGAAGCCTTCCCGTTGGAGCATCTTCAAAAAATAAATCTAACAACTTCAATCAATTCTCTACTAAATTTACGCTTCTTAGAATATACTTTGTGTATGGTATGCAACTCTTCATATGTATACCTAGTTATCCACTATCGTTATGTAGTTGACATATCTATTGCCACAAAGTCAATAGTATAGTAACGGTCGGACTATTTAATTGCGTCGTTTACTTCCGGTCTACTTTGAAAACATATATGAATCAACATGAACTACTAGCTGAATGGTTTGGGGCTTGAGCACATCTTTTAGTCTGAATTCAAGTCCTTTGTGCTTGTCTACTTAAAGAAAAAGGTCGAGCGTGTCTATAGGCTGAAAATCAACTTTCTTTTGGTCTATTTAAGTAATTAAATCACTTTTAAATGGAATGAAAGATACATAATTCTAGTTAACTTGTGATACATTACACAAATAAAGATACGCCCAAATAAAAATAAAAGCATTTATATAACGCATATGTTTGTATCAGATTGAGATAAGTAGACACTACAAGAAAAGTGCCTTTTAGTGACACTAGTAAAAAGTATAAGTCTAGATATACGTTTACTTACTTTTTTTTTTTTTTTTTTTTAAAAAAGCGTGATTTGTAAGTAAAAGTCTAACTTTCACTCACATTAATTAAATTATGTAAACAAAGCCTAGGTTTTACTCGCACTTAAATAATTGTGTTAGCAAATGTCTATTATTACCCACACTTTTTCAAACATATCGGTAAAAGTTTAACTTTTATTAACACTTTTTTTTAAGTGTGACAAAAAGTCTTTATTTATAACACTCATGAAGATTTGTAAGCAAAAAGAAAATGTGTTAGTTAAAAGTGTAGCTTTTATCCACACTTTTTAAAAGTGTGAGAAAAATGTAGTAATGTTTGACCAACTCATAATAATAGATATTTGTTTTATTTATTTATTTATTTTTTTTTTCTTTTTTGACTGGTTTTTAAAGAGATAACAATTTTTATTTATTTAGATATTTGTTTTATTTATTCATAATAATAGTTATTTTTTTTATTTCTTCTCGCCAATTTCTAAATCAAAACTTCAAATCAATAATTTTCTCTCCTTTTTTTAAATTAATATCTCCAAATTAAACAAAACTTCAAAAATTAATCATCTCTTTTAAACCAATTAATCAAAACTTCAATAATTATTATCTCTTTAAAAACCAGTTAATCAAAACTTCAAAAATATTCAACTCTTTCAAACCAGTTAATCAAAACTTCAAACCGTTAATGCTAGTCACAATTGGTAGTTGTTTCAGATCGGTGGTTAGTGTTTTGAATCGGCGGTTAGGGTTTTGAATCGGAAGTTAGGGTTAGGGTTAGGGTTTCAAATCGGTGGTTAGAGTTTCGAGTTTGTTAATCGGTAGTTCGGGTTTCGAATCCAAGTTAGTTGATCGGTTGTTCATTTTCGAATAGGAGATAGTTAATCGGTAGTGGGTTTCAAATCGGTGGTTAGGGTTTCGAGTTTGTTAATCGGTAGATCGGGTTTCGAATCTGAGTTAGTTGATTGGTAGTTCAGTTTTGAATTGGAGTTGGTTAATCGGTAATTCGGTATCGAATCGGAGTTAGTTAATAAGTAGTTAAGTTTCGAATAGGAATTATTTAATTGGTAGTACAATTTGGTGATCAAAATCAGTACGAATCGGCACACAATTGTAAGGAAGTCCTCAATACACCTATTTTGATTTCTTTTGAATGATTGAGTGCAAATTTTTAGTGTATGGTTTGCTTGATTTTGATTATAGTCTATTACATGATTGTTTTACTAACTTTTTATGTTTGTTAGTGATGCGAGTTTTGCAACCTCATAAAAGGTTTTACTTCTCAAGGAATCTTGAGAAGCTTGCAATCCTCCAGGCAGTGTACCTGACCGATGTAGTATAGTGAGTGGCAAGTACCAGGGGATTGATCGTTCTCTAGGGGAATAATGCCGTTAGGATTGAAAGCTAGGTTAACTAGGTCTAAAGGTCAAGGGTGATTCTTTTTGTATTTTTATATTTTATAAAAAGCAGTACAATCTCGGTATTTGGAAGAGTGAGCGGAATTAATTGCTATTCAACTAACCCAAAATTACTAATTAAACAAAATAAAATAAAATAACAAGAAAAGTAAATGCGGTGGATTACTCATAGGAGACAAGCGTGTTTATTTAGATTTCACTACTCCCTAGTTATCTTTTATTGATTTATTGATTTGTTACANGGAAGAGTGAGCGGAATTAATTGCTATTCAACTAACCCAAAATTACTAATTAAACAAAATAAAATAAAATAACAAGAAAAGTAAATGCGGTGGATTACTCATAGGAGACAAGCGTGTTTATTTAGATTTCACTACTCCCTAGTTATCTTTTATTGATTTATTGATTTGTTACAACTGTTTGATTGAAGGATTGCATTCCTTAATACCAGTCGGGGGGAGGGGGGGGGGGGCTTGTACGTCCTCCCCCAACTCTATGAGTATCTATTTCTTCTTATAATGACACGTTTAGTGTCCTACCATAGAATCATCAACAACTACTCATGCATTAAATATAATCAATAAAACCGTAGTACACATCCGATTACGTTTCTTAAGACATTCAAGCATGTTACCGTATAGGAGATTAGTTTTCTTAAGCCTAACGTGAGTCAATCAATCAAACAATCAATAACAAATCAACAAGAAATAATTAACAACTAGGTTTCATTAGATCTAAGCAAACACTAAGAGATCTAAGCTAGCATGTTAATGAAAAGAAAAGATAAACAATTAATCAAATAATACATAGACATATTGAATGATTAAAGGAGAACTTATCTTTCAATTAAACATGGAAGAAAATAGGGTTTGAAACCCTAAAAGTGCTGTAAAAGTCGGACACCCAAAGTTCCCTACAAAGTTCCACAAGTTCCACCTCTTTTCTAATGAAAAAATCTAAAAGTATATATAGAGAAACAAAGGTGAAGGCGTCAGGTTATGAGTCTTGACGCCGTCAAGTCACCGTGATTAGGGTTTCTTGACGCCCAATAAACCTTCTTGATGTCGTCACTCTTTATCGTCTTCTGGGCCGTCTCTTGTAGTAGTTGTACGTGGCAGCCTACTCCAAATAACACGTGATGCCGTCACGTGTTAATGCACCAACAGTTTTCTGGAGCGTCACTTGTAATTATTTCCACCTATTGAATCTTCAAGTGACGACGCCACCTTGTAAGGCGTGACGTCGTCAGGTGCAATTTCCAGCATAGTTTCTTGATTTTGTCTTTTTCTTCACTTTTAACTCCAAAAATGCCCAAAATGCTCCATTTTCCAGAATTCTTGTCCCAAGTACCTAAAATGACAAAAGAAGCGATTTAAGGTAATATTTGACCATATATTTACGATTTAGGGCTTAAATGACCCGCTAAAAGTGTATCAAATAAATCATTATCAAATACCCTTACACTTGGGATTTGCTTGTAACACGGTTAAATCCTCCTCCAAGAAAATGTACATGCAAAGCTTCACTCCTGAAATATAATCATCTTCTTGTCCAATATAACCTATTAAACAACTAACGAACAAAAAAGAAACCTCGCGTAAAATCGGCACAATACCTTTATATGTAATTAAGACGAGGTTAAAAATAAAATAAAGCATTTTCACAATTTTTATTTAAGACATGAACAATAAACAATAAGAATGAAACATACATACAGAAGCAAATAAAAACAACTAAGCAAACAAACAAGAAAAAGAAAGCTTGGGTTGCCTCCCAAGAAGCGCTTTTTTTTTTTTTTTTTTTTTTTACAAGTCTTGTAGCTAGACTCAAAGTCACTCTCACCTAGTGTCACTAATGCTCATGTACCCGAGTGTGAGCCATCTAATTGTTGCCTCATCTTTCTTATAATCATCATTTAGCTCTAAACATCCGCGATAATATCTCTTATTCTTTTTATGGGGATACTTAAGCCCTTTCCTTTTATCATTCTCACTCAGCATTTCGCGAGGAGGTAGTCTATTACATGCATCAATAGAAAAATTCTTAAACCTAGGGTGTGAGTGGGGCATTTGATAGACAAAATCCTCTTCTCCATCCGAGAATGTAATCAACCCATCCATAAGTTTTTCATCTAATTTGGTTAGCCTTTTAAAGGGCTTTTCAAACACGACTTGGGGTTAACTTGTCATCAATAAATTCTCCTAAATTTTCCATAACCATAAAGTCAACTACATAAACAAAGCTTCCAAAAAACACATGCAATATTTTCGCCCTAGCAACAATATTATCTCATTGGTATTCTAACTCATTTAGCATGATTTTGTTATATTCAGTACGCGAAATTATGTTCATTGGTAAAGACGAGTTAAGGTACTTAAGAGGACCAACTTCCTCAATTTTTGTCCTAGGGTTAACATACTTAAGAGGACCAGCTTCCTCTTCTCTCCTAACATCATCAACTACTTCACCATCACCTAAGTCCTCATCGGAATCTGAATTATAAAAAGGTCTATTTTCATGGTCAGTGTCGTGGTCAGATTCATTCATATCAGAATTATTGTTAAAGTGATGGTCGGGTTACAGACTTGGTGGGTTTTTGTCTTCTACAATAGGGGCCAGAACGGGTAGTTGAAAGTTTCTACGACGAAAGACACGAATAACAGGGATTAAATGATCGATATTATTCATGAACAAACGAATGAAATCCCAAACAAGAATACGTAGAAGAAGATAGAATAGAGAAAACCTAATCAAAAGAAAATAAAAATCTCACTAGATAGGAAACTAATGAGTAGACCTAATAAAGATAAAAATCAACCTAAATGATAACTATTCCCCGGCAGCGGCGTCAAAAACTTGATGCGAGTTTTGCAACCTCACAAAAGGTTTTACTTCTCAAGGGATCTTGAGAAGATTGCAATCCTCCAGTCAGTGTACCTGACCGATGTAGTATAGTGAGTGGCAAGTACCAGGGGATTGATCGCTCTCTAATGGAATAGTGTCGTTAGGATTGAAAGCTAGGTTAACTAGGTCTAAAGGTGAGGGGTGATTGTTTTTGTACTTTTATGTTTTATAAAAAGCAGTAAAATCTTGAGTATTTGGAAGAGTGGGCGGAATTAGTTGCTATTCAACTAACCTAAAATTACTAATTAAACAAAATAAAATAAAATAACAAGAAAGTAAATGTGGTGGATTACTTATAGGAGGAAAGCGTGTTTACTTAGATTTCACTACTCCCTAGTTATCTTTTATTGATTTATTGATTTATTACAATTGTTTAATTGAAGGATTGCATTCCTTATTACCAGTCGTGGGGGCGTGTACGTCCTTCCTCAACTCTATGAGTATTTATTTCTTCTTATGATGACACGTTTAGTGTCCTACCATAGAATCATCAACAACTGCTCATGCATTAAATACAATCAATAAAACCATAGTACACATCCGATTACATTTCTTAAAACATTCAAGCATGTTACCGTATAGGAGATTAGGCAGTTTTCTTAAGCCTAACGTGAGTCAATCAATCAAACAATCAATAAAAAATCAACAATCAATAATTAATAACTAGGTTTCATTAGATCTAAGCAAACACTAAGATAAACAATTAATCAAACAACACATAGACATATTAAATGATTACAGGAGAACTTATCTTTCAATTAAACATGGAAGAAAATAGGGTTTGAAACCCTAACAGTGCTGTATAAGTCGCACTCCCAAAGTTCCCTACAAAGTTCCACTAGTTCCACCTCTTTTCTAATGAAAAAATCCAAAAGTATATATAGAGATACAAAGTTGACGGCGTCAGGTTATGAGTCCTGATGCCGTCAAATCGCCGTGATTAGGGTTTCTTGACGCCCAATAAACCTTCTTGACGTCGTCACTCTTTATCGTCTTCTGGGCCGTTTCTTACGTGACGGCCTACTCCAAATAACACGTGACGCCGTCACGTGTTTATGCACCAACAGTTTTCTGGAGCGTCACTTGTAATTATTTCCACCTATTGAATCTTCAAGTGACGGTGTCATCCTGTAAGGCGTGACTTCGTCAGGTGCAATTTCCAGCATAGTTTCTTGATTTTGTCGTTTTCTTCACTTTTGACTTCAAAAACGCCCAAAATGCTCCATTTTCCAGTATTCTTGTCCCAAGTACCTAAAATGACAAAAGAAGCGATTTAAGGTAATATTTGACCATATATTTATGATTTAGGGCTTAAATGACCCCTAAAAGCGTATCAAATAAATCCTTATCAATTAGCTAGTAATCTGTTTGATTGATTATGTATATCATATACTGATAATTTATTGTTTTGTATATGGTTTTGTGGCCTTTGGTAGTGATGACATCAAATAACAACATATTATTAGCATCATTTATCATATGTATATTGCTTGTTTTATATTTTTATATGAGGATTGACACTTAATCGCTTACTTTTGTAAATCTAAGTTATAAACAAACAATTGGTGAAAGTTAGCTATTTTGGACGTAAATTGGAGCAAAATGGATCAAGTTGGAAAAGATTATTGAACTGAAGAATCATACGCCGTATCATTCTAGACCGGTACGCAATATGCCAAGACTTAGACGAATACGAAGACCATTGCCTGACTTTGAAGAATACACAGTATGGATTTCCACCATACGCCGTATATGAAACTTTGGTTAACAAGGAGATCTGACTTGTTCTACTCTAGATACGCCCTATGACAACAAAAATGTAGAAACTAGAAGGGGGGGTTGAATAGTTTCACCGTTTCTTTTTAGTTGCTAAAACGTTTCGCCGTTTTTAGGTCCGATTAATGTTTTTTTTGCAAACTTGTTGAATTCTACTTGTTATGTGATATCTAATTAGCTACTATTAAATATAAACAAACAAGTAATGTAAAGAGTAAGGAAAGAACACAACCAAGAGACGCGGCGATTTATAGTGGTTCGACACGAAGCTCAATCTTCGTCCTACTCCACTCCCCGAGTACCACACTCAAGAGTTATCAATCACTATATCAACACACTCCTTCAGGCGGAGCAATCCGTACACAAGCTTACACAAGGTTTAACGACACTAAGTGGAATGTCGAGTTCTAATTGTAGCTAGAACCAATCTACTCCAAGGCCCACGTGGCCACACGAACAAGCACTCTTGTCCAACTTGGATCTTCACCTAATCCAAGCTTCACACAAATGACACACTTGGTTCTTCATCCGAACCAAGCCTTCACACAAGACTCACTTGGATTATCACCCGATCCAAGCCTTTACACATATGACACACTTGGTTCTTCACCCGAACCAAGCCTTCACACAAGACTTACTTGGATCATCACCCAATCCAAGCCTTCACACAATGACTCAACTAAGTCCTAACCTACACACTAGGATATCACTCTCCTCACAACAAATACATGAACTAATCTAGTTCCAAGACTTCTTGGATCTACATCACCATCCAAGTTCACACACATAACCCCATCCTCGACTCACACACAAGTCGGAAATGTTGACAATATTTACAGAACCTATCATCGTAACACTTGTTACGTTTGTGTGTGGACACCTATAGCATCTCGAATCTTCATCTATGTCGAGAGTTCTTCTCTTGCACTTTGCGGAAGAGGAAATCACTTATAAACATATACCAACATGTTATAGTGATCAAAGATAAAAGAAAAAATAAAACAGAAAGTTTTTTGTGTGGAAAACCTTATTTTCTGAAATGAAACAGTTCAGTATTTATAGACGACAGGAGAGAGCTGGGCGGTCCCATAAATAGGCGACGGTCCTTTATCGCTAAGGGACCGCCGGCCACTTTAAGAGACTGTCTCGACAAACGCTCCCATTTTTGTCCTGACGTGGAGAAAACTTATCTGGTGAAAACTCAACTGTTTTGGGGGAAAAAATAGTTGCTACAAGTTTGAATTTTGAATATATTTTCTTAATAAAACATTTCTTTAAAAACACAAAAATTACTTTTCTGAAAATGTTTTGTCAAACTTAAAAATGTAAGTTTAGAAGAAAATAAAATTTCTTTGATCACTTTACTAATGACGGTATAAAGTTTGTTCATACCTGAAGTGACGTTGTAGTATCTACGTAGAAGAAACGAGTTTCCTCGATTAAAAACTTGTTAACCGTAACTTTACGTAACATGTCTTTATATTTTGTGATTATCAAAACACAAGAAGACCGAATAATGTGAATAACGTTTTGACATTATTTGTATTCACAATCTCCCCCTTTTTGATGATTACAAAATGTAAACTCATTTTAGGTAAAATTATGCGTTAATAAATTTTTAATGAGTTTTCCCGTTACTTCTCCCCCTTTTTGTAGAATCAAAAAGGCGTCGTTGATGTTGAGGAGAGGAAACACAAGCATCCTTGAAAGGGCATCGTCGTTGTTGACGGAATACTATCATCATGAATAGGGCATCG
>LBNU01003162.1:102993-117402 GCA_014162995.1 Artemisia annua
CCCTAAAAATATGGATTAACAACCCTTTAAAACAATAGTTCTCATAAGTTGTATAATAGGGGAACAAAGATTTTGAAATAATTTCCAAGGAATAAATTAACTAACGGTAATGAATTGCGAATATCGTAAAATATTTTTAGAGAATGAATAATAAAAAGAAATGAATGGTAATTCGATAAGGCGAAATAAAACTTAATACAGTATCCGCCATTAGAAAGTGTATATGTTTTTTGTTCAAGTGTCAAATAAAACTTCACCGGCCTTTTAAGAATCAACCCAATCTTAGACAAAGCCTTTAATATATTGGCTACTGGGATTTTAATTCCACAACTTGATAAAAAAATTCAATAAAAAAAGAGAGAATGTTAGAAACCTTTATAATGGTAAGGTTAAAAATCTCCTCTTTTTTCATGGCTGGCCTATTATTGTCAATGTCAATAATCGATTTCTTATGTGCTTTTGTTTCCTGAAATGTATTTCAGTTCGATAAAGAATCAGTTTTGATACCGAAGAAACCTCTTGGTTTGGATACTTTCCTGATGGAGCCTGGGATTTGTGGGTTTGTTTATCAAATGTGAAATTTTTATGCCATATGCCTCGCACAAAATAAAGAGAAGTATAAGGCTAGAATACTCACCTTAATGGTAAATATCAGTCCATAAACAAGGCAAAAAGACTTCGAGTATATAGCATAAAAGTTATACATAAATAAACAACAATTTGCTACATTATTTAATGATTGTTAACATGACACACAAAATAATAATGTTCACTAACATAAGACACGAGTATAAAATATCAGCGTTTATAATTAAAAAAAAAACTCTAGACTGATTACCCTCCAAGGAAGCTAGGAACTCAACAATAAAGCAATAACCCGTGTTATCTTCTCTATCCAATTTATTTGATCAAGGATGCTCTCCGCCTGCAATTACAATAACAACTGTTAAAACAATATTAAAACATATAGTATTTAATACTTAGCATCGAATGTACCCGAAAAGAAGCAACAAAAGCTTACCTGCAAAGTATAGTTTTTCTTCTTCTTTTTTTNTTTTTTTTTGTGAAAGTAACATCATGAACAGAATTCTATTCCCAAAAATAAACCTCATTTAGTCTAAGATCATATGTGATACATGCACGGGTAATTTAGCATAGCGATCTGGTCATCTAGGCTTAAAGGGTACAAAGTTGTTATCATAAGTGTTTACTTTGAATTATTTTCTCTTATCCTACTCAGTGGATTCTTTTGTATAGAATCTCCTTTAGATGCAACCTTAGCCTCTCCCGACTCAATATATTAATCTTCAACGAATTTAGCCGAGGTTGTTGTCACTTCATCTCAAGGATTCACCTTGTTCTTCAGAAACACCAAATGATGTTGTCATGGGGTGTTTGGATGGCTGCTTTAAGGTTTCTGTTTTGTTGCTGTTAGGGGTGTTTGGATGGCCACTAATGGGTCAATAGAATAAGATAATTAGTTGAGCTAAAAAGAACATGTCAGATAGTTTAACATGTTACTACTCTCCGATACATTTTAACCTATTAGTGGTGGAAATTCACCTTTCGGGGCAGAAGTTCAGTGAACTCTCATCTTGATCCGAAGGATTCACGTCGTATCTTGAAAGCTTGCTGGAACTAATTCCAGCTTCTTCCACGCCTCACGTGTAGCGATAAGCTTGTGATTATCCTAAAGTTCTGTTGAATGCAATCAGCCAAAGTGATTAGGAAAAAAACAATACTTAAACTGATTAGAAAAAAAAACAATACTTAAACTGACCCTCCATGTGGGTCAACACAAACTTTGTAACCAATTATCTCATGAGTTTCTTTAGAATACTTAACCATTCGAAATAAGGAAATATAACAGCTGTGAACTCGTCATAATGCTCCAGCGTCTAAATTATAATACATGATTACCCCAAAAATTTTCTTTGCGATTACTCCACCTATAATTTTAAAAAGGTGTAGCTTTTGGTTGGGTCCCGATTGGCTGCAACACTCGGCTCTTGTCCATATTCTGGTATTTAAATAGTAGACAGAGAAGAGAGCGGGGGTAGGAAGTCATAATTCAAAACACCCCCTTATTACTTGCCTCGTTTGACTGTTCATGTTTAAATCCCTAATAAACTAAAAACAAGTTTATTTATTAATTTAGTTGGTAGTTCAGATTTTGCCCATCAAAGCTACTTTAACAAATAAAAGAAGTACCACTACCCGATTCAAAGGAAAAGCAACTCACAATAAATGAAGTACCTGGCTGGTGTAACGGTCAGCAAACATTGGGCCAAAATTGAACGAACGGTGCCCTTTTTCATGCTGGATACTAATTTGCTCTCAGCTAACCGGTCGTTTTGTCTTATCTGCAGATAGACATATTTTGTATTTGTGAGTACCAACATTTCTCACATCTACATTAAACTCAGATTTACTTGCTTCGTACTTGATCAGATGTATCATAAAGTTATGGTGTTATTCATTCTTGTTTGTGTGCGTGTGTTCAACATATATTGTGTCAAACAAAGATGTTTCGAAGATTATGTGGTGCTTAACAGCTTATTGTAGCGAGTTTTTTCTTAGCAATTCCTCAAAAAATGATATCCTATAACCTGATCTACTAAGGGTAAACTAAATGTAACTTTTTCTGAGTAATTAGTTTTGTTTTTCGTTTCACTAACTGTCTAATTCTGCTCATTGACAGTCCAACAGAAACGGATTACTCATACAAATAAGTTCAATAAAACACAATGAAATAACCGGCACCGTCCGTTTTTTTGGGTCAAATAAAGATCGTAACTGTTTAGTTTCAATGCCATCTTTGCTGCCATTCCTGTACAACCAAACAACCAACTATAATAACTGAGCAACTGCTTATATTTCAAAAGATTAGCAATCTCTCCTATATATTGGGTTACGGAGTTTCAACTTGAAGGCACATTTACATAATTAGATGGCATCCATTTAACTAATTACACGGAGAAAAAAGCTTATTTCTCTGATCCCCTTTTCAAACTTAAGGAAACAAAGCAGCACAAATATTTAATAAATTATAGAGATTTTATATATACCTGAAAATGCAGGAGATTGCTTCTTTAGCTTTCTTATGTGAGAGAAGCCAATGCAATTCACCGTTCGTAGCTATGGTTCATAATTTGCCCCATCATAGCTGCAAACCCAATAATTTACCCCGCCATGTTCAGCGGCTCAAAGATCTTATTAAGAGCAAAGTAGTACTGGTTACCCTCATGAAACCTGAGTAACGAAGGATCAGATAATAAGCACTTAGAAGTAGTTTGGCGGCAAAAAGTAGCATGTATTTTACCATTTTTCTACCTATTGAGGCTTGATCAACTTGAAACCGGTCATTTTGTTAGCACGGGTCAAAGTAAGCTCGGTCAGCTTGACCCGTAAATAAAAGTGGGTTGTGTCACCCGTGAGAGGGTTGGGCTGGGCCGAATTAGGTTTTCGCGAGTTATTAAACAATCTTCGTGCAATAGTAGTATACCTTTATAAATAAAATTATTAAGGAGGTAAATATGCTTTGAAAATACACTTTTGGTGACTTTCAGCCAATTTAACTCGCTTCTCATTTAGCTGTTTTATTTTTTTACTTTGAACCGTTTGATATAAATACCCAGATCGACCCATTTATAAGTAACCATTCCATTCGTTTAGCACGCGTAAAAAATCGTATACCTCGAGTAATTGAAACAAAAACATTACTAAAAAATTTCATTAGAGCTCGGGGGGCCTGCAATGAAGAAAACATAGTGGGTACCTCCAATAGAAAAAGAAAAGCCAAAGGTGTAAATGAAATCATTATCTAATAACCGCCTAATAAAAAAAATGAATATGTATACCTTGTCTGGCCCGCGTAGACTGTTTCGATTTCTTCTTTGCTGAGAAATATTTGAGACCGAAGAACGATACTGAACTGCAACTAAATATAGGTTCATTATACTCATCTATGAAACATGAACCATAAACCAAAAGTAAACAACTTAATACTGATCACCAGATACGGTGATAATCCCGAAGTGACAGACCTATGGTTGTAGGCGGCGGTTAACATCAGACGCAGAGCCGGGCCTGAACTATGGTCCAGAAAAGAAAAAAATACAACATAAGTGATGTTATGAATTGCATGTTGGTTAAGTTTTGAAGAGATTTATTTGAAGCTAAATTCTATTTTACTCGATTGACCCATTACAGGTTGGTTAAAGTTACCACCTCTACTGATGATTAAAGTTCGAATTAAGAACTAACTGCATGAAGCATTATCAAATAAGCTATATGAAGTTTCCCAAAGACACCCTAGCTACTCATTTGTTATAAACATAAGTCATCACAGAGCATACTATATATCTTTTGAAACTTATACAGCAACCACGTCTAAAAATAATAAACAAACCTGATTGAGGATTATAGATTCAGTTTCTCATCAATAACCTAATTTAGTCGACAAAATTGATTATATTTAAAAGACGTACACAAGGTCAACCCTCTCACGGCTTTACCTTTAATGCCTGCAACCGACAATTTTCAAATGTCAGGGTGAATCTCCATGCTGGTGTATCTTGAATGCCTGCAATCGACAATTTTCAAAGGTTGGTGAAAATAGCAAATATATATACAACAAAAAAAAACCGAACATTAGACTCCCTTTTTACCTTTAATGACAACGTCAACCAATGCTGATATCCTCCTTCCAAGTCTTATACATGTGTTATGTGGGGCAGTGATCATGAAGGTCTTGCCACTTTCATAGATATAATTAGGCAAGCGATAACGACTACCAACCTTAAATAGGGGATCAAAGTAACTCCTATCACTCAAGGTCGCAACAGCTTGGATAGCATCTTCCTAACAAAAAATGATATGATTTACCCTTTTATCTAAATTTCAGAACCAACGGTATAATACATATAAATATACAATAATCAAGGAAACCGACCAACCTGTAAAGACGATATCTAACCTGCAAAAAACTGCAAACAAACCAACATATGCATAGACAGTAACAAAGCTTATCATTAGGGTTTTGAGTGAAAAGAGACAAACCTTTTTCTTGTATGTGGTCTGCCAAAAAAAAAAAAAAAAAAAAAAAAAAAGCATAAAATGTGATACAAATATTGATCAAACAATTACGCACAAAAAAATAAATGTAGGTTAACATCATGTGCCGTGGGGTTTAGGAGTTACGTGACTGAGTGATGCGATTAGGTTAACATATAATCTTCCAACTCTTACACAATATCACAATAACCATATCATTGTGAGCAAAAACAGCCAATCAACATTCTTATACATATAATACATAAACGTTAAACAACTAACAGAATATCAGAATCATTACCTTAGTGTACGACTGTAATTTAGTTCCTGCCAAATAAAAAACGTTATCAATGCTTGAAAAACCAATATTAATTATGTCATGAACATTGTCAATAGAATGGAATACCTTTTTTAGTTATCCTGCTTGCATAGCATTAGGGTTTTAGGGTTTCAATGTAACGATCATGATCATGAGAGGAGATGGTTGAGGAAAATATTATATTAGGGTTTTGAGAAATTTGTTAATATGATCGTGTATTGTTTTATTATGGGCTTATGGTTTTTTAAGTCAAATTCTTGTTGCGGGGTTTATAGATTAGAAGTTGCAGAATATATTGCAAAAAATGTTGTGGTTCAGTGGTAAACATTAGAAGTTGCAGAATACATGGCACACACTACTGATGACATGGCCCTCAAAAAGTGATGACTGGCCATTGACCATGATTAGGTGGCTTTAATTTGGTCAAACGCCTCCTGTTATATATAATATAGAGATATATGAAAAGTATGGAGTTATAATATGAATATAAATGTGAAATCAATTATATAAAGCATGAATCAGATAGAGAATAAAAAAAAAATATGAGTATTTGCTTCTACTGGGGATGGTCCCGTAAATGGGGGGATGGTCCCTTAGTGATGGAGGACCACCAAACCAATAAAGGACCGTCGGCAGTAGGCGTCCTGGTTGGCAGATGTGTTGTGATTTTAGTAACTTCTCATTTTTAAGGTTGAAAAATTTCAATCCATTTTCAAGTCAACTATCACAACGATCATAACATGTTATCATAACTCAAAGCATAATCATTCATTCATTTCATACATGAAACAGATACAAGATTAACCATAATCATCACACAACTAAAACATCATTAAACTACAACAATTAGTCATCAGCTAATACAATAAGCTATCTCCCAAAGCATGCTTGGACCAAAATATAGCTTCCGCTTGATTATTCTTAACTAGACATTTGAAAATATCTAGTTAGAGGGTGGAGTGGATGATGGTGAGGATGAAGGTGGAGTCGAAGGTGGTGCCGATGGTGGCATGGTAGTAAGGGGGTTGGTTGCACATTTTGTTGAGCAATGAGAAACTCAATGTGGCCAAACATTATGTGTAATTCATCTCGAAGAGAGTGAATGAGATGGAAGTTATGGTAACAACAAGCACACCTCACAGTGTGGTTGTTCACAAAGTAGTAGGGAAATGAATTTCCAAGAGTTGGAGATGATGGTGGTGTGGAAGGAATGTTTTCCAAAGGCCCATTTGGTGATGTGGTGGTATGATTTGGAGAGTTTGTTGGAAGAGGATGTTGGTTTCTTGGTAGAGAGCTAGAGCAAGTGGGAGATGATGGTTAATTACTCACAAACGAAGTGAAAGCACCTAAACTAGATTCGGTGAGCAAAGGTGACAAGTTTTTGATGAATGATGAGAAAGGTGACGTGGTTGGCTTTGAGCTAGAGGATGACTTTGATGAGGAGTAGGATGTTCCATTGGTGGATGGTGTTTTGAGTTGCGCACTTGGTGCTTGAGGTGAGGTTGGTGGTGACTTTGGAGATGGAGTGGTGTCATAGAGTGTGAGATCAATGAAGTTGGTTTGTGATCGAATGATTTTGAGCTTAGGCCTTTTGTTTGGTGGTTGTGAGTTGAGTGAGGTTTTGAGTTCTTTGTTTGTTGTTGGCAAGGAGGTGGAGGATGAGGCCATTATAGGTGATGAAGATGAAATGAAAGGTGATTGTGGTGAGGTTGAAGATGATGAGGGGTGTTTAAATAATCAAGCATGGTTATGGTTTGGGCAAAGCATGCATTAGGAGACTTTAAGCACACAAAAATGTTTATCTAAACATGGTAAGGTGGTGATAATCATGCAATAGGTTTAGGATTACAGGAAAGAAGAAAACAGTGCAAAAATTCGTGATCCCAGAGGGACGGTCCATTAAATCACAGACGGTTCCTTATCACTGGAGGACCGCTAGGTCGATAAAGGACCGCCGGCAGTGGGTTCGCAGAATTTTGCCCAGTTTCTCATTTATGCAACCTGCATATACAATTCATTCCTATTTGTCACAGAACTGCATAACGATAAGTTTTAACAATAAAGGATGTTAAACATGACCTTAGCAAATCAATAACATCATCCAAGTACAAGCATAATCAACAAACAAGCATGTCTAATAATCATGAGATAAGTTCACATAACCAATAAACATAGTAGTTCCAAGTACATCAATTGATAGTGGTTACATAAAACATTCAACGTCATGATACACATACTAAGTTAAAACATCCAATCTTATATCAATAAATTCACTATTTTTGACTTCAATCTTCCTTGATGCGTCTCATCCTTTAGGGTCCGATGAATCGTGTGATTTGATATCCTTTTATTGGTTCTAGGACACCGACAACAAGATTATATTGATTGTTTTGAAGGTAGGGGTAAGTTCTCATGAGGTAGTGGTAGACACGGGTTAAGAGCATCCCATAAGGCATTGACTTTCTGTCATCATCCTTGAGATGCATAAATTGCATACCGAATAGATAGGCGAGATTGTATGGTTGTCTAGTGAGAATGCAATAAAGCATATGAGCCACACATGCTGGTATGCAATTGCGATCTAATACTATACCCAATGCATTTTCTCAAAAGATGACCGCCATGGGTAGAAGAAACTGACGGAGTTCACAGACACGAATTTTATCAGGATAGAAAGTGTCGGAAGAGTTGCAAAGTGAATTAATTAATTCGGATTTAGAAGGAATGTAAGTGACATAAGGTCCTTCACATTCACGTTCCTCAACTAGGGAATTTAACTTAGGATCTTTTGAATAGGCGCATTGCCCAAGGCATGGAATACCAAGGATCTGAGTGAATTCCTCAAGTGATAGAGCGAAGCCATAGTGACTTATACTGAAGGTAAGATGTATTAAGTTATCATGACTACGTTTGACCTTAATTTCACGAAAGAATTCTAATATAAAGCGTGGACAAATGTGTTCATTGATAGTGAGTAAATAGTCTAGACCTATTGGTTGAAAAGCTCTTTCAATATGCTCCTGCGTTACATATGATTGATCGATAATTCGTCCTTCATGAATGTAACGAGATTCAACGTCTCTGAAGCTTTGAACGGAGTAGGGTGGTAGATAGGGTTCTAAAGAGATTTTCAGTATGTATGAATGTGTACGATGAAGATCATAATCCAATATGTGCGGCATGGTTCTAAAGAGTTACGATCCACTTAGTGAATTTCACATAGTCAACATAATAGCCAAGGTTGTAAGAGAACTTACCTTGGCATCTAGCTATCCTTAACATGTGTTGTACGTGACGCAAGACTAGATGAAACTCACTTGGCGAATCACCCTCTTGAATAGTAACACATTCTAGGCGCACATAGACTTGGTCTATAGCTATCTAAACGCGCACATTTTCTTCTTTATCGGTCATCACTTCAAGACTTGTAGATTGGTACACCAACTAGGTTGTTTGTGTGATCCTTGTCGGCAACATTTTCTACAACAAAAACATTCAAACTAGTAGTACATGAATCTACTTAAACTAAGTATCTTTCTAGAAAAATATTTTCATCATCTTTGGCTTGAACATTCCCTTGATGAAAGTCTAAAATATTTTACCACATATCATTAGCCATTTGACATAAAATTGTTTTATCAAAATCAATTTTCGCCAAAGCTTTATAAACTGATATTTTTGCTTCAATGTTTTTGCAAAAGTTTCTTATGAAATTTTGATTTTCGAAATCTATTCACATTGGATAAAAATTATCAAATGAAATGACATGCTAAAGATCATGATCAATTGATTTCACATAACTTTCAAATTCATTTTTCCAAATGACAAAGTTTTCATTTTTGAAAAATGGTGACTCATTCAAATAGATCCTTTCTAGATATCTTTCAGACTCCATAGATCGATTTAAGTTTTAAAGTAGAGTATACTCTAAAGATCTTGATAACCTAGCTCTGATACCAATTGTAGAAACTAGAAAGGGGGGGGGGGTTGAATAGTTTCACTGTTTCTTTTTAGTTGCTAAAACATTTTGCCGTTTTAGGTTCGATTAATGTTCTTTTGCAAACTTGTTGAATTCTATTTGTTATGTGATATCTAATTAGCTACTAAAAAATATAAACAAACAAGTAATGTAAAGAGTAAGGAAAGAACATACCAAGAGACTCGGCGATTTATAGTGGTTCGGCACGAAGCTCACTCTTCGTCCTACTCCACTCCCCGAGTACCACACTCAAGAGTTATCAATCACTATATCAACACACTCCTTCAGGCGGAGCAATCCGTACACAAGCTTTCATAAGGTTTAACGACACTAGGCAGAATGTCGAGTTCTAATCGTAGCTAGAACCAATCTACTCCAAGGCCCAGGTGGCCACACGAACAAGCACTCTTGTCCAACTTGGATCTTCACCTAATCCAAGCCTTCACACAAATGACACACTTGGTTCTTCACACGATCCAAGTGTAGCCTCTCGTAAATTCCCGTACGATTAGTAAATACGTAAATTGGAATAAAGGTATCTCGTTATTTAATATCTCCTTTTTACGAGTGACAAATTTTTTTTTATGCATGCCGTATTATGTGAATGTCAATGACATTATGAAATGATCATTTACCTAGGAACGATGCTTACACACAAACCTAGATAGTCTAATTATCGCGAATATATTTATAACGTTTATATTTAATAAATATACGTTTCGTATATTTATTGTACGATATTTATATATATCCGGAACCTACGAAAATTCCCGGGATTGGTCATTAATATTATTGGATCGTAACTCGACTCTTGAAATTCACTAAGTGGGCCCCGTAGCTTATTGGGCTTTAAACCCAATATATAAACCAAACGGACTCCTTGTTCTTTTCTTTCTTTCTTGTTTGCTGGGCCAAACGAAATCACAAGCCCAAAGGGATTAACCAGCCCAAACGAACCCTTAGTTATATTTTTCTTTTGTTTTCTTTGTTCCCAGCCTCGACACACCCACAAACCACCCCGTTTTCTTTTGATTTCGACACACAAGACCCCAACATTTTTACATAACTTGATTTACGAGCTAGCAAAGAATCAAGAGTGATAAATTTCACAACATATCTCACTCGTTTACTCCCTCAATTCGAACCAAAGTAAACTACACAAATCATGAGAACGGGATAACTCCAAAACGTGGCAACATATTCCTTGTGACCTCCCAAGCTCACCTATAGCTCCTAACCTGACAAAGATGCATAGTGAATGTCAGAAATCAACAGTGTATCTCACTTACACATTCCTATTGTTGCTAGTTGACGATTGGATGACATTTTGGTGCCTCCCCTCCACAACGAGCCAACACACACCTTCTTGGCACCTCTCACTTGTCTTAGCATGTTACAAACTCACTATAAAACGTTCCCATGCAACCCTCAACTGATCACACACACAAAAACATTACCAAATATAAGTTTACGTGGGGTTTTGATATCAAGATTGGGACGAGAAGTTTGCTAAGCGTACGAGTTGTCCAAGTGATCCAAGGGTACCATTATTAGCTCGTTATAAACTTTGCTAGGCTGTGAACCTTTCTCAATCAATCTTTGATCCAACTCGAACCATACGTGATATTAACTCCAACCCAAGAGGTGAGGTGAGAAAGGAGAAACCCATATTTCTTTTCGTTACATTATTTTTCATACGTTTTTCTTGCCACATTTATTTCGATATCTATAAACATAACACACTTATATTGTTCGACATACTTATAATTTTACACGTTAACTAATGAAAGGTACAAATACTCGATCATAATTATAACATTTACTCAACTAATCTCACACGTTTTCATGTGACCTTGACCCATTCGAATTTAAGCAAAACATTTAGAATATTTTTGACATTGAAACTATTTTCAGAAATGAGTTTGAGACATTAACTTTGGTCTTGTTAAATCAAATCTAGACACATGACATGTTGTTTTTATGGTTCGACCCCATTATTGACTTGGTAAACAATTAAAAACCACTTTTTATTCGACCCATTGAACTCGTTTAGACCCTTTGCTCGACCTATTTTGATTCGACAAAAACCAGCTTTTATAAAACTTTTTATAATTAACGATGGGCCTATAAGCCCATTAAGCTTATTTGATGTACTGGGCCTGAGAGCCCAACTCCAGCACTTTTGTACTCCAAAAATGAGCCCAAGTCAAGGACCAAAGGTCTCGTTAGCCCAATGGATTAAATTTTGTTAATGGGCTTTAATTATAACTAGTTAAGGCCCAATAAAGGAAATAAGCTCTTTTAAGCTAATAAGCTGTTGAAATAAGTTAATTGGAATGTCCTGAGCTTATTTAAGAAGTCAAAATGTTAAACTTTAAATTTGGTGAATTTTGGACTAACTTTGCAAAATATTCTTAACCGGGGACTAAAAATGTAAAATTGTAAACTATGGGTACAAACTGTAAATTCTGGAAATATATGTTCTAAACTATAAATAATGATAATTGGAGTTGAAAAATGTAAATGTTGATATTATTTGGACTTAAAATGAGATAACCGTTAACTTTGGACTAATGTTGAAAATTATATTCGTTAGGGTTAAAAATGTAAATTCTGAAAACTTGAAGGATTTTTCTGTAAATATTATTTTATAAAAATAATATTAATGCTTATATGGAAGGACGTGTATTCGGGAATTAAAGAACGGAATAAGTTTTATATATATACGTTATATAATTAATATTAACGATATATAACGAAACGTACAATATTTCTTTATTCGTGAAATTACTCTTATGACTTATTACGATGACTTTCCATCAATCATCGATCAATGTACTTACAAGTTATATTTATATATATAACTTTTCTTTTGAACTTGAAGCATTTAACAAACACGAGTTTTGTTCGTAACTAAATAACTATTATTCGCGATAAAACCGGACTTAGACTATCAACTGAAACTTGCATTATCTTTTAGGTTGTGTGTGAAGCCGTTTCCTTGCTTTGTTGAGATTACGATACAACTGTACTACTGAGGTGAGTTCATAGCCCACTTTTTAACTGTTTTATGTGGGGGGGGGGGATACATGCTTAAAAACCGAACACAAGTATTTTATTTTGGTATTGATATACCGACTGACCGTTATTATTGCTTAAGTAGCTATTGCCAAAAGACCCTCGATCATGAACCTTAATCACTTGATGAGTGAACGTAAATAACTGTGAATAGATCTATTTGGGGCTGACAATCCCCGTTTGGTCGTTGGAGAAAACTACCAAACGCACATTATTTTGATGACATAGGTTACTGGCAAAGACCTATCTTGGGGGCATATTATTATATTGCGTCATATTATTAAATATGATTGGCTGTCAAATCGTTGTGTGTCATAAGCTTAATGCAATAACGGGTATATGTGAATTCTTTTCAATTTGTTTGATTGCATACGTTTGCAATAAATGACTATATCTTGTGTTCAACTGTTTAACTTTCAAACCTATGAATATCACTCAACTTTATGTTGACTTTTAGCATGTTTATCTCAGGACTTAAGCAAGAAGGACCATGAAGGCACGGAGTGGGCATATGGACTTAAACAAATTCCTTGTTTTATAATAATAAATGTGTTGTTGAAATGTGAATATCTTAATAAGTGGTATTTTGAAATAAAGTAAACTTTTAAACATTACTTTGTGTTGTTTCTGTGATTGTGAAAAGATCCTCGAAGTAACACCCAAAAGTCTTCCGCTGTTATTTTAAAAAGTCTTCCGCTGTAAATTATTAAAGTCTTCCGCTGTTATGGTTAAATTTTGGGGGGTGTTACAGATTGGTATCCGAGCTTTGGTTATAGCGAACCAAGTGTTTTCAAACATTGGACTATAACTACATTTTTAAAAATGGACCATTTTACAAAATACCACATTATGCCCTCCGTGCCTACGAGTATCCGAACATCTGGTAGAGATGATTTCTTATATGACTTCTTGTAATATTAACATGATTATGATTTTGCTAATGATTTGTATTTACTAATCGGGATTATTACAGTATCATGTCTTCAGTATCCAAAACCATTGACTTATCATCAGATTCGGAGGCTTCACCTCCAGTACCCTCTAGTCTCATCCAAGATCAGCTACCTCAAACCTATGATCCAGTTTCTGCAGGAAAAGTTTTCCAGCACACTGAGGAAAAAGAAACCACTCATGAGCAAGTGAATGTACCACCAACAGTTCCGGTTATGACTGAACCAACCATTTACTATCAGCAGACCACTACTGTGCCGATATCATTTGCTATACCACCATCAGCATCACCACCTACAGTGACTCATAGTGTACCAGTATCACCAAAACATAGGACTTACCATGTTCGACCAACTTCATCAGATCCAGGTATTCGAACAGAAAACCGTAGAAGAAGAAGAACTTACAAACGGGTAAACCCCCGTAATTGGTCTTTTCTGCTACTGATTATTCGATACTGGCGATCTCAGGAAGGAAACCCTAGCAAAAGAGAACTTGGAGAAAGCTCTGCCTCACTTCCAAAAATACTTTCGGTTACTGGGGAACCTATTCACCATACCATACCTCTACTGGCAACTAGGATTGCTAGGCATGAAGATCGATTAAATGATATTGTTAATGTAATTAATGGTCTTCCATGTGGACATATTACCGAGGATGTTAACAACCTCATCATTGGTCAGATGGCTGTGGAAAGTAAGGTTGAACAGATGAAAACTGAGTTCAGTGAGTCCCTGGAGTTTATTGCAGCACTGTGTTCAGCTAACGTCGCTATGGGAGACGTATTAGCATCTTTTGATCATGAGTTGGAGCAAATCTGTGCCCATAACTTCTCTCTCAGGCGTGCGATCCAGGAATCCTATGCCAGGGAACGGACTAGAGACCGAACCATCGAGACCTTGACCACTAAGATCACCGAGCTCCAGCGTAGTATGGATGAAGTGTCGGGAAAACCATAAATCTGAGACTCGTCAATGTCAATGTCATATTAATAAAATGCTTGCCGTAATGTTTAGTAAACAAAATT
>LBNU01003162.1:161039-173963 GCA_014162995.1 Artemisia annua
AAGAAGTTGGATAGCTTGTGTGACAAAGCTTAAGGAGTGTTTGGCACTAGTTGATTTTAGAACGTTGTAGACGTTAAACTATGTGTTTATTATTAAACTTTCATGTTATTTGCTTGTATGCATTATTACTTGTGTTTGACAATGTTTATGTCTCATTACTTGCGTTAAATGACGATGTTTGTTCTTGTTGAATTTTCATATTTGTGTTATTATTACTAAATATGGAAATATTCGCTAGCCCCCGGTCTAAGTCCAATAAGACGAGTGTCTTGGTGTCAAATTTTTGTATTTCCTAACCCGCTATACATTATATTTTTAATTTCAAGAGTTTTCAAAAAATTTGAAAATCGTCTTGCGGGTCAAAAACGTGGACTGCCTCATTTTTGAGGTCTGGCGGAACTGACGGAACCGTCACAAAGGTTCCGCCAGTGCATTTCCTGGGTAAACCCATATTTGGCCCAACGGAACACACGGAACCCTCAGGAGGGTTCCGCCTGTGTAAACCGAAGGTTCCGCCAGTTACTGCAGAAAATTAGTCTTGTCTTTCAAAATTTCACAAATCATAAAACATCCAATGCTTTCCTTTAGTGAGAAACTATCTTCCTAACACCTCATCAAACACATAAAAACCATTTTCANCTTGTCTTTCAAAATTTCACAAATCATAAAACATCCATTGCTTTTCTTTAGTGAGAAACTATCTTCCTAACACTTCATCAAATACATAAAAACCATTTTCACCCATTAGAACCATTTGGAAACCACTTCCGCCAAAATTCAAATTCAAAAACCAAATAACCCAAGGAACCCTCACAAAGGATCCTTCAAACCTTTGCACCACCTCAAACCAAAACATCTTCCATGAACTCATGGCATTAAGTGCTTATGATGATCTTTCACTCAACCCAATGATGAGATGAAAAGTGTTACGCTTTTAGGGGGTCATTTAAGCCCTAATTCCTATAAATGTGATCAAATATTGCCCTAAATCGTTCCTTTTGTCATTTTAGGTACTTTTGAGAGGAATTCTGGAAAACATGCATATTCGGACGTTTTTGGAGCATAAAAGTGAAGAAAACGACAAAGTCTCAAAGAAGCTGGAAACTACAACCTGACGGCGTCAGGAGTCACAAGGTGACGCCATCAGTAAGGATGACAAAAGAGTGGAATTCTATGAATATTCTTACGCTCTTGTTTTCATGGGAACTTTGTTGTGGCTATTTTTGTGTGTAATTTATGGGTAAATAACGAAAAAAGCAACAAACACCCATGTAGGGGTGGGAAAATGGGCGGGTAGGCGGGCACGGGTCGATTGCGATATTTGTTAGGGAAACCCATAATCTAAGAGGGAAGGGTCCCATCACTTTGCACCCACACCATTTACATATGGCGGAGAAAACGACACCGCCGTTTCCTCGTTACCACAACACCCTGCGTCGTTTTGAATGTCACTTCAGTCACGCTCGCCGATTGCTACTTTTTCTCCCTTTTTGGGGGGCTTATTTGTGTTGTGTTTATGTAATAAGTTTGTGTTTTTGTGAACTATATATGTGTGTTGTGTCTGAGGAACATAGGAAGAAGAAAGGGTCAGGATATGTTTAGTTGGGCTTTTTTCTTATAATTTGGATAGGCTTAATCCGAAATTATTGTGTATGAAAAATAAAGGGTGGACAACATTTTATATGAAGGTGTTTGAGTTATAATTATGTTATCAAAATTTAGGAGATATAGTTTGTACTTTGTTTATTTTTCGTATTGTTATTTGTATTTTTATTTTCATGAATGAAAAAATAATTTGTTTGAAAAATGTAAAAAATGGTTGGAGCCTAAAAACTGTAAAACGACACGTAAACGGCTCAAGCCATGGTAGAGGGTATTTTTGGTGTGTGAATGTGAAATGGTAAGGTGGCGCTGATTTGGCACAAACAGCACCCAAACGGCATGTGACCATACCTTACGATCTAATAAGAGGCACATATGATATTTATTTAAGGGTTTTTCTATCTTGTGTCATGAGGGCACAAGTTAAGCATACCAAAAGTACACAAAGACCTATGAAAAAGTACAAAAAACCCATGAATTTTGTGGGTCCCTGAGCATGTTTTTGTGAATCCTTGAATACTTTTTGCATTTTTTTTGTACTTAACTTGTGCGCCTAAGGCACAAGAAAAACACTTTATTTAAATATCCTTTTTATCACTTATATCAAACTAGACAGTACCCGTGCATATCAACGGAATTTTATAGCGACAGATCGTTTTGTGTTAAAAAAAAGTTTATGGGTTACACACGAAAAATAATAAATGTTTGAAGATTTGGGGATTAAACATAATGTTTTAAAACCCGGTTCGACCCGGGTGGTTCAACCGGTTGAACCGTTCCGGTCGAAAACGGGTCAATAAAACCGAGTCAACCCGACGGGTTGGGTAAAAATGGGTCAAATTAAACCGGGTCAACCCGCCGGGTTTGAAGCGTCCCGGGTCAATCTGGTTTTCGATAAGTATTAATAGTTTCCTTTTGAAATATATGTTTTCAACATTTCTTTTTTTAGTTTCAACTTTTCACTTTACTTTTTGGTTTTTCCTTTATATATAGTATAGCAGGGTACCCGCCCGTTGCGGCGGCGGGTACCCTGTGACGATTAACTAGAGAAATAGATCTCGATGAAACCTGATTCATCATTGTATCGGTTTCAACGGGTCCTCTCTGGTTCATTTTTGGATGGCTTTTATTCGTTAGCCGAACCGGTGGGGACACCGGTTCTCGGTTGAACATGTTTGTCCAATCCGGTTTTTAAAACTATATGTACCATCAACTTGTTAGCTTGTATGAAGTTTTGTGTGTATTATTAATTTGTAAAATGTGTATCATAACATGTACTTTTCATTTTAGAGTGTTTTAAAAATAACATTAATTGTTTAAGTTGTGAAAATTTTATTGTACTTTTTAGTAAAGGGTGTTTTAATTGGTTGTTTTTAATTTGCTAGATATGTTTTTAATTGGTTGTACAATGTCAATAAATTATTGTACTTTTAAGTAATGAGATATTTTAATAACTGTATTAATTACACTGTACATTTCTCTCACCTTTGAATTTCAATATTTCACTTTTAAAAGTTTAACCATTTTTCTTTTATACGTAGTATAGATACATGGATGAAAATTTCACTTTTACAATATTTCATTTTTCTTTTACGTTTTTCTTTTTATTACTACGTAGTATTTGTTTTTTAAAAGATTCATCTTCAAAGCTAATTTCACTTTGCCGCTCCCTTCCGCACCAAAAATTTGAATTCCCTATTATAATTCGGTTTTTTTTATCTCCCTCCCCTTTAATCAGTCAGTAACTTGCTATTCCTAAAATATCGTGTATTTCAAAAGATCATGTTGACTACCATTTACATCTTTTACTATATGTCTGTTCATCGAATAGAGAAAACTGCCACAGTGATATCGATTTAATTCTTAATTTTCCGTCGAGATCACAAAAAGATCATGTTCGCGGAGATGTATCTTCTTTTAGACATGCATTATATCTTATTTTTATAAGTCTACCTTCCTGAGATTTCATATAATTATAATCTTGTTGTTTAATTGTGCTATTCCTAAAATCTTTTGTGTATCTGGTTTGAAAGTTACGGGATTGGGTTAGATTTATTTTTGTAGAATTTTGGAATTGGTTAGTGTGTGTTGCAGATCACTTGTGAAACTTGTTATCCATCACGCCCATTATGTGTTTGATGAAAGTCCTAAACTATGTTTAGCCTAAGTTCTGTTGTAATGTTACATTGTGTATATAGATGAAGTTAATGGGATCACAATAAGGTTTTCTTCTAAGTATGCTCACTCACAAAGCGTTAACATGTTTAACCTTTTACGCGCTTCATATATAAACTTATTGTTCTTTCCCTAACATGTTTGACTGTTGATGATAGGCTGAGAATCTTACGAATAGCAGGAAATAAGATGCTTGAAGGGGACTGTGTGGTTTCGTTTTACCGTATATTTTGACTACAACCTAAAAAAGAAAAAGGAAAAACATGTATGCCTGATGTAGTGCATCTCAGTTTGTCTATGTATCTGAGAAGGGTTTACAAAAGCTTTACTCATGAGGAGACTTCATTCAACTATTCAAATAATAAAACATGTATGCCTCATCTCAGGTTAAATGCTATGGGTGACTACTATATTGTTTTAAATTATTAATGTTCTTGAAACAATTTAGCATTTTTATTATTCGTTTTCATCAGGTTAAGGTGACTGGTAGCAATTGCAAAAAATAGCAATAACTAAAAGCATTTGTGTCTCGGTATGGGGTCATTTCCATCGTATGTTTTAGAGGTTGCCATATACGAGGTTTGTGATTGTGAACTCTACTCTTAGTCTTGAACTAGACGAATATCATTTTGTGATATGAGCATATCATTTTTGATAAATTACTTAGTAAATTGGCAGAGCATATCTATTTTTGTGGAAAAGTCAGCCCTACCGTGAGCCAACGTTGAACGTTCGATCCCTTGAAAACCTTGTCAGTGATAACATGTCCTTTACGATGAGGATCGTTAATGTGTAGTAAGAGTTGTAATCACAACTTTTTCTTTTTGTGAAGGTTTACTCTTGTTTCTACATGTTTGTTCTTTTGAGTTATCCATACATGAATTTTTAATATGACATTTTCATGTTTGTAGTTGTTGTCGTAAAGGGTTGCCATGGTGAATGCTTCGTCAACATCTTGCTACAACAGTGGGTCAATGCTTAACACTTGCATCCACTTTGGTAAATTCTTATCTTTTCTTTGCTCTCAATCTGCCCCTCATTTAAACATAGAATTTTGGAAATAAGATTAGCAATTGATACCATTTTGTTGATTTTCCATTGCGCCATCAGTTAAAGACTTAATTCTCTGAATCAAAGCAAAAAAGCTCATTTCCTATTATCAGTTAAAATTTTAATCAGCTCTTTAAGGCTCTTCAGTCTTCATCCCTATTAATGGTAGATTTTTGATTATTTAAATAACATGTTAAATTCATGGTTGCTTGGCATATTTATAGCTAATTACATGTATATTGCATGATTTGTAGGGTTTGATGAACTTTGTTGATCTGTACACCAAAGCGTAGAGAGTTGGCAATTTGACATCATGTTTTGAGGAGTCCACTCACAAAGAAAGTTGTTCCTGACTAATAGGTGGCTCGTGAATGTACCTTGAGATGTAACATATGAATTTTGTAGATGTATGTGTTATTGATTATCGAAACTTTCAAACAGTTGCTCCACATTTTTGTGTAATGGATAGTGGGTAGAATGGATACAAATCGTAACTGGATGCCATATTAATCAAAGCTTTGTTTTCATTTATATGTTTTAGATTATATTTGTATACTTTTTAAAGTTTCATAGAGTTTTAGCAAGAAATATCCAATATACTATTGTAATGTAGCCGTGACCAGGAAAAATTTGTGGCTATTTTAGTCACGAATTGACCCACAAATTATTTGGGCAATGTCTTATATATTTACCTTGGGTGTTACACACAACTATTTTCATGGGAATTTTTACCCACACAATAACCACAACTATATCTGTGGGTATTCTCGTGGTGACTTATGAAATCCCACAAAAAACATTGCCCACGATTAAACACAATCACCCACAAAAAACATTGTGGGTAACATTACCCGCCGCTTGAATATTTCGTGGGTACAAAATTAGCATCGGAGGTTTTGCCCATGTATATATGTTTGTGGGTAAAGCGTGGGTATTAGCCAATTACCCACGAATATTGCTCTTTTACCCACAAATTCGGTCCGTGGGTAATCAACAGAATTCTTGTTTGATTTTGATTAAATAAGATTACTCCTAAGAACTCAGAGTGCAAGTAGGATAAATGAATTTATTTTCTTAAATCTCATATGTCGGTAACATATTAGAAACAATATTCCATCTAAGCTAGATTTTAATCCTTAGATTGGAATGAAACTTCTCTTAAGAGATTTANAAGCCCAAGGAGTAACTAACTCCACAGATCACTTGTAGAATTTAAAATATCTTTAGCTTATCAAGTTATGTTGTTGTAACTATTAGCTACTTTATCTCCTAAAATCCTGTAGCTTCTCTTGTATATATGTACATCAACATCATTCAATGAAATTAAGTTTCACGAGCATCTTCTTATCTTTACAAGTAGCAATCATATTATTTGTTTATTCGGTAAGAAAATTATTTTCCAATTGGTTAAAAAAAAATGTTTTCGTAAGTTTATACTCTTGTAAAAAATCTAACATGAGTAGTTGATTTTTATCAAATATATCTCCTTTATGGTAAAGGTAAACATAGCCACATTATAATTGTTTGCATCACAGTGAGAATTAAATGTGAAACTTTTCACATTTTAGTGATGATAGTTACAAATTAACTCCTACTTCGGCCTTTTCAAAGGGTAGAGAACATCATTCCGGAAACGTCATATAGTAGTTTGGACGACACCGACTGGGAAGTTGGTATGATTGGCGGGCGGGGTTCGTGACCAGAAAGTAATAGTAACAGCAAATTGTATGGGTAATAGAGGTAACAGTTTATTAAATGATACAATTGTAAAGATGCAAATTGTTTTCTCCATTAAGAAAGCAACCTAAACACAAAAACTTGATGGTTTCATTACATTTCTAATCCTTTAAACACTTTTGTAGAAATGCTTAACGTGCCCGGTTACTGAATTTAAACTAAAATTTGGAACTGAACTTGACCACTTGATTGCTATTGATAAAACGATTCACAATGAGTACACTAAAACACATGAACTACTTGTGACATACTTTTTGATTCTGTAATAACCGATCGTTGTGAGCTCTTGAAAAGTGAGACTCCTTTAAAGCTACAGATATCTTCGTCAATGTTAAACATAAAAAATTAGTTGAGCTAGTTTCATTATCATATAATTGGTGTAACTCTAGATGTAAAACAAAAATTAGTTGGATAAATTGGTTACAAAATCCAATGTTATCTCTTTTGTAATCTCTCTAGCTCCTTGCTAGTTTGTTTTTAATAAAATCGCCGTTCAAAAAAAGAAATAAATGTTAAACATAAAAAAGTTCTAAATGCACAAATCACAACTGTAAGCATAAGTAGCCATAAACATTGCTATAGTACTGATATGTACCACCAATGAAAAGAAGTTAAATATTATTATAAAGAAAAAAGAACCAAACCAGATTCCATTTCTGGCATTGTATTATATTACACATGCCAAACAAGTGACATTTCAAACCAAAAAAACAAACACAGAAAAAAAATCCATTTTAGAAGTACAACTAACTCGGCCTCGTAAAGCTTCATCGTTATGACAATTTGAGTAGTGAATAGTGACTGCCCATTATTGTGAAGGAAGAGTCTGTTTTGCACTTCCCTCGGTTTTTTATTTGGATTGCATGGACACTCAACCGGGTTTCACCCAGATTTAGTAGGGTTCAACAGGTTTGCGGAAGTTTTCTCCAGCATAAACTGCTTCTGCTCCAAGCTCTTCTTCAATTCGCAAGAGCTGTATACATAAAAAATATTGATTTTAGTAAAAAAGCCAACATGGTCATGCAATAATGCGTCATGGTAACAAAATAATAGAAACTTGTTGACTATTTTTTATTTTTTTAAAGGCAGCCAGCAAAAATAATTGGTTTTGAAATGATGCATGTGTCGGGAAGGTGAGAATAATCAAACCTGATTGTATTTAGCAAGACGTTCAGATCTACATGGTGCTCCGGTCTTGATTTGGCCCTGTTGAAGGTGATTTGAATGTGATTTACATTGAACATAACAAGTTAAGCCAAAACAAGACATACACAAAAATAGTTGTGACCACCTACAGCAACACCATACAAGGGTGGGGGGAATCACCAGAGTGAGCTTTTGGTAGACACAACCATATGAATGTGTAGCTTGACAAAAATACATAAAGTACATAAAACATACAAAGAAGATAAAACTAAGCATCCATAAAGGAGCCAGACCTAAACCTAATAGATCTAAAGCCAAAACCCAAGGCAGCATCAAGCCATTGATGGCGGACCGCAACAGATCGGAGCAGAGGAATCCGGGAGACAGCAGCAGCAGCAGCGAACGGCGAGTGAATGGCGGCAATGGGCGGTGACAGATCTATGGGTAAGGATTTTTATTGAAAGAAGGTAAAAGTGAAAAAGATATCCGGACGGCCGGCCGAAACCGACCGCCGGAATTATTTAGAAAGGGTGGAGTTCGGTTTGATGTTATTTAGAGAGAGGTAGGAGATATTTTTTTAGAGAGAGAGAGAGAGGTTTAGCTCCTTGCTAGTTTGTTTTTAATAAAATCGCCGTTCAAAAAAGAAATAAATGTTAAACATAAAAAAGTTCTAAATGCACAAATCACAACTGTAAGCATAAGTAGCCATAAACATTGCTATAGTACTGATATGTACCACCAATGAAAAGAAGTTAAATATCATTATAAAGAAAAAAGAACCAAACCAGATTCCATTTCTGGCATTGTATTATATTACACATGCCAAACAAGTGACATTTCAAACCAAAAAAACAAACACAGAAAAAAAAAATCCATTTTAGAAGTACAACTAACTCGGCCTCGTAAAGCTTCATTGTTATGACAAATACGTAAATTTTCGATTTTAAATAAGTTGAGTAGTGAGTAGTGACTGCCCATTATTGTGAAGGAAGAGTCTGTTTTGCACTTCCCTCGGTTTTTTTATTTGGATTTCATGGACACTCAACCGGGTTTAACCCAGATTTAGTAGGGTTCAACAGGTTTGCGGAAGTTAGCTCCAGCATAAACTGCTTCTGCTCCAAGCTCTTCTTCAATTCGCAAGAGCTGTATACATAAAAAAATATTGATTTTAGTAAAAAAGCCAACATGGTCATGCAATAATGCGTCATGGTAACAAAATAATAGAAACTTGTTGACTATTTTTTATTTTTTTAAAGGCAGCCAGCAAAAATAATTGGTTTTGAAATGATGCATGTGTCGGGAAGGTGAGAATAATCAAACCTGATTGTATTTAGCAAGACGTTCAGACCTACATGGTGCTCCGGTCTTGATTTGGCCCTGTTGAATGTGCTTACATCATATAATCGGTATCACACTGTGACTCGAGGTGCTTATTATATATTATTTTTGTTAGAAAGAGTGATTATTTACCGTTGCCAAACCCACAGCGAGATCAGCAATGAAGGTGTCTTCTGTTTCTCCACTGTGACACAAATCAAATCGTTATTGATGCAAAGATGATGCAAGAACAAATATGGAGATACTATTTACGGTTTTTGACTTTATTATACCTGCGATGACTGGCCATCACACCCCAACCAGCATGTTTGGACATCTTCACAGCTTCAATGCTCTCAGTCACAGATCCAATTTGGTTAACCTAAGATAAAACAACAAAATGGGAATAATTTAACTATGACTTTTTGCAATAACCTCAGATTCTGGTAGATGATCTGTGAAGTACCTTGAGTAGAAGGGCATTACATGTCTTTTCCTCTATTGCCTTCTTAACTCGCTGTAAACATAGTTGAAGGTTAGAAACAAGTTAAATTTTTCGAGCAAACAAAGTTGGGATTGATTCAAAAGTTGAAAATCTAACCGTTGGGTTAGTGACTAAAAGATCGTCTCCAACAATCTGTACTTTGTCACCACATTCAGCGGTCATCTTGCCATAGTGTTCCCAATCATCTTGGTCAAAGGGGTCTTCAATGGACACAATAGGGTACTCGCTCACAAAAGATTTGTAAAGATCTTTAAGCTGTACTCCGGAAATCTTTTGAGAGCCGTTGTTGTTCTGCATAAAGATATTAAGGAAAGAAACATGACAATATGAACCAAAGCAAGAAACTGTCTTTTATTACCAAATTAACTAGTAGAGGTGGTATCTTTGATTTATTCATTAACGAATGGTCAATTTGGTTATGTCTTATCTCAAACGGTCGTAAAAGGTTTATTCTAATGTATACAACTTCCAAAATCCTTTTATTCAAAGATTTAGATTATTATAATGCTATTTTTTTTATGCTTACAATCAGCACATAATTATTTATGATGTTTTCAAAATGGACAAGAAGTGTTTGTGGGTTAACCTGACCGATCCATTCTGACCCGTACTAAGGATTAACCATTTCAACCCGAATATGTTCTAACTTGTTACCTAACACGAGCAACCACGCATCTTGCAATCTCTATTAGATAAAAATGACAAAGAATGAGAAACTGACCTCTTCTTTGAAGTTCAAATCATAGTTCTTGTCCTTTCCATAGAATTCAGATGCAGCAACATCCATTCCAATAACAACCTGCAAAAATGTTACATTAAAGATGTGTATACTACTATTGTGATTTGTTTAACAATTTTCAATTGCTACAAAGAGTGGCTTCAAAGTAGTCACCTTTCCTTCGTAACCGGCTTGAGCAATAGCTGTTTTGAGCAACTCAAGACCCTCCTTGTTTTCCTAAAGCGCAAAAAGACCGTTATTATTTTTAGAGACAATCAGGAATGTTAAACCAAATGACAAAATGATATATGATGACATGAAGCTGTTGTTACCTGAATATTAGGAGCAAAACCACCTTCATCACCAACATTTGTTGCATCTTGTCCATATTTCTTCTTGATAACAGACTGCAAACATAGGGAAATGTTAGCATTCACAAGCAAGAGTCCATAACTCAAAATCCAAATTCATAAAGGTTAGACAAATAAAAAACAAGAAATATGTGCAGACGCACCTTTAAGTTGTGATATACTTCAACACCCATCTTCATGGCTTCCTTAAAGCTGGAAGCACCAACAGGAAGGATCATGAATTCCTAAAAAAAACAGATTGTCAGAAACGCTCCGTCAAGCAACATACGCATTATGATAAAAGATCATATGTAATCAAGGTTTTACCTGCATAGCAAGCTTGTTTCCAGCATGTGATCCACCATTGATGACATTAAAAGCTGGTACCGGTAAAACCAATTTCTTGTTACCCGCCAAATTTGCAATGTGCTGCACAATGTTTCCACATGTTGATTTACTTCACGTTGCAATGAGCAAGAATATTATATTAATAGATTATCTACGAAAAAGTTACCTTGTAAAGGGGAATACTCTTGACACTAGCTCCTGCTTTGCAGATTGCAAGAGACACTGCCAAAATTGCATTCGCTCCAAGCTAAACCGCCAAAGTGGTGAAAGTTTACTGGTGTTACGGTTTTATCATTATTAACTTAAAAAAAACAAACCAATATAATATTTCAAACTATACCTTTTGCTTGCACCAACCCCACTCGTTTTTAGTAGCATCGAGTTCTTGAACCATGAAATTGTCAATGCCAGTTTGATCGGTTGGGTCCTGTAAAAAAAGAAACATACATTATTAACGGCCGGAATAATAACATTTATATTGATATTAAAGGTAAAGTTGATAAACAAACCTTGCCGACAATAGCAGGGCCAATAACATGGTTCACATTATCAACAGCCTAGTCATTGAATGTAAAAAAAGTTAAAACTTATATCAGCATCATCACGCTGCATCATTTATAGACAAAGTAAATCAATCGAGGCTGTTATTTCACCTTGGTGACACCTTTTCCCAAATAATCCTTGCCTCCGTCTCTTAGTTCAAGTGCTTCATAGACACCTAAAACACAAGAATCATATGCACATCTTATGATTACTAAAAAATAAAGGTTTTTAATAGTTTGTTTCATGAGATACAACAAGATCTTACCTGTGGATGCGCCACTGGGAACTGCGGCTCGGGCCCATGTGCCATCTGATAGAGTAACATCCACCTATATCACATATTGATATTAACATCCAAATTTCATGAAATGAGTCTTATCACTCTTAAAATCAATGCTTTTTTTCACATTAGACAAATACGAATGTTTAATAAAAATTAATGTCATATAAAGCGAACAAACAACAACATACTTAGCTATTGCTTTAGCAGCTCTGATATTCATAGCAACTATATATGGTATTAATGTTTGATCAATCACCATCTCAACATAAAATGTGACATGCTCTAATGCCACTTTTTAAGTGTTACAAAATGCTTCCAACGGGACATAAAATCTTCATTTAGAAATTCGCGTATACCATAAAAGTTAATACAATGCATTGGAAACAGATTGCAAAATCATAATTCAGATAAACAATGGATCTATAGGATCAAACGAACCTCGACGGTTGGGTTGCCTCTGCTATCGAAGATTTGTCGTGCAACTACTGACTTGATTGTCGCCATTTTTGTTTTAAGAGATTATGATTAAGAAGATGTAAAATATGTTTATGAAACTGGAATGAGGAAAATAGGAGGTACGTCTTTGTATTTGTAGTAGTTTGAGTTATTTATAGCCTTTAAATTTTCGTGATGAATAAGTCTTGTCCCTCCGAAATTAAAGAATATCAAATCTTTCTATTATTGGTTATTAAGAAAGGGAACTTTTGAAGTATATCCGTTTAAAGTTTTAAGTTCTAACATAAGTCCAGCAATGGTTAAAAATTTAGTTGATGTGTAACTGAAGTTGTACGAGTTCACTCGAGCCAAAGTGCAGGATATAACGTGGTGTGGAAACGAGGGATCGTGATGTGCCACAATTTTTATTAGGCGTGAAACTGAAAATGATACGTTATAAGTTTTAATAAATTATAAGATCGATTTAACTTGAAGTTACGAGTTCTAATTTATAATTTAGTGTAATTACGGTAACAATTTTTTCTTAAAGTGCTATAAAAATGGTGTGTTATAAGTTTATAATAGTTAATGGTCAAATTGTCATTATGCCGAAAGTAAGAAAGAGAAGGTAATAATGATTTTTGTTTTTTTTTTTTTTTTTTTTTTTTTTTTTTTTTTTTTTTTTTTTTTTTTTTTTTTTTTTTTTTTTAAAAAA